>JANBPW010000032.1:0-12015 GCA_027575855.1 Linderina macrospora | reverse complement strand
CCAGCTTCGCGCAGCGCGTAGGGCAGAGCAAGGATTCCTGACCCGATGAGTGTGTTTACGATGTTGAAGCCGGCGCCAAGGGCCGACGTGCCTCCTGTGGGTGGTTGCTGAGGCATGGTGAGGGCGAGGCTTAAAAAGTATTAGAAGAAACAGTACAGTGAAGAGAATAGAGTAGAATAAAGAGGACAGCCAGGTTCCTGTTGCACAGCGGGCTGCCTTTTAAATATCCCACGAGACACGCTGTTTGCTGCACCTATGGCGACTTCCGTGACCAATATCTGCACCTGGTCTCGCAATCGCCTATTTTTGCCCCAGCGAGCTTACTGGTGCCAATTAATAATCTCGGCCAATAGTTCTTTCACGCTCCTGCTGTTTTAGAAGGCGCTGGTGTTAATTTGAGTCATGAGCGCTGTGATTATGAAGTTGCCTAATGCGGTAGAAAGAAGGGGAACCTAATAGTTCACCAACGAGCGCTCGAGGATCGTCGCGATCTGCTCAGCTCCTGTCTGACGCGGCGACAGTTTCAGCACGCGGTGCTGTGGCAGGATGCTCTCGACCAAGGCACCAATGTCCGACGACGAGTATCCGAACGCCGAGATGCCATTGGGCACGCCCAGGTTCTGCAAGAAGCGGCGCAGCGCATCAGCCATGATCTTGCCGGCGTCCTCCAGCTTGGCATTAGTTACATCGGCACCCAGAATTTGTGCAATCTCCATGTGCCGCTCTGGGAACATGGCGCCGGTGAACTCGGCCACGGCTGGGCTGGTCACGGCTACGCTGATTCCGTGCGGGCAGATTGGGTGGTCGGTGATGTACTCGGGGTGCGTGTACGTCTTGTTCAGACCAGATATGCCGTAGCTGCAGCCGTGCATGAGATGGACACCACCGTTGCCAAACCCAATGCCGGCATAGGCGGCTGCCAGAGTCATGGCTTCCTGGGCTTCGAGGTCGTCGGGGTTGGCTACTGAGCGCGGCAGAGCGTCAACTACCATGCGCAGGGCTTTCGACGACCAGATGTCGCTGATTGGGTTCGAGCCCTGGTACGCCGGGCGCAGCAGGGGGTTGGCAGGTGCCTCGCCCCGCATGTAGTAGGGAATCGCAGTATACGACTCAATAGCATGGCACAGGACATCGAGTCCGGACGACAGACGCACCTGCGCCGGCATGCTGCGTGTGTTGAGCGGGTCAATAAGACCGAGCAGCGGCTTCAGGGCACGGTCAGCAATTCCTGTCTTTGCCTTCTTCTCCTTCAGATCAAAGATTGCACTGCCTGTGCACTCCGACCCCGTTCCTGCTGTGGTTGGCACAGCAATAAGCGGCAGCAGCGGGCGGTCGACCGCCTTGCCCTTGCCAATGGGTGCGTTGACAAAGTCCAAAAAGTCAGCATCCCTAAACACCGAGTAAAGGTTTGCCGCCTTGGCCGTATCGATAGTCGACCCGCCGCCCACCGCAACGATAGCGTCAGGGTTATACTTGCGTGCCGCATCAATCGCCTCCTTGAAGCTCTGGTCCGAGGGCTCTACCCGGACATCCTTGAACACTGTGTAGTTAATTTTGTTGCGGTCCAGCGACTCGACTGTAGCCTTGAGCGGATGCAGCTTGAAGATGTTTGGGTCGGTGAACACCATGACGCGCTTGGACTTTAGGTTAGCAAGGTCCATGCCGATTTCCTGCGTCACGCCTGTGCCCACGCGCACCGTGCTCGTGGCCATCTCGAATGCGTACTCGGGCTTGGGCAGTGCTGCTGAGGCGTGCCGCGAGTGGGAGCAGTGCGGGCCGTGGATGTGTGTGTGACCGACGGTGGAGTGCGCCGGGCAGGAGCACGAGCTGCCTACCATGCGCATCAGGCTGCTGACAGCCTGCGCTGAGGGACGACGGATAAAAGACGACATAGTTGAAGATAGAGTGATGCTGAGGAAGTAGAAAAGGAAGTGTTGGTTCTTGTTGTTTGTGGCCAGTCACTTGATACACGCCTGCACTGCCTTTATACGTTTCCCTCTAGCGCTGTCTACTTGACCGTGTGAACGCTATGCCAAATGCATTCACTCTCTCTCCCCTTGTCCATCCTGCACTCTGCACAGCGAGTGGGCCAACGGTTCATCCGGCGTCCCTCCCTTGTGTAGATCCACTACAGGTCATGAGGTACTCGCATTAGCGGGCGCATAGCTATGTCCGGACCCCCGCCAATTGCTGAAAAGCTCCGCAGGAGACCAATGCGCTCTACTATTGTCACGTCACCAATAGCTTGACTGCTGGTTTTAGCCAGATGCAAGCCGACGCTTCATGAACCGAGCCGAGTCGTTTGTTTTCTCAGATACTGCGCTTTCCCTGGTCTGAGGTTGGCTGCGCACTGGCTAAAATGTCAGTGCGAGTAGCGGCCATTTCTGGCTCCTTCCCTTTATTTGTTCTTATATATCATCCTGCAATTGTGTCTGAGCCATCTGCACTATTCGACGTAGATAACCACTAAATCGAATGAAACAACAAGGCAACGTGTCTATTAGCAAGATGGAGGGCATCTACATGTCCTGCGATGGGGTTGAATTGCTTGGCGAAGAACGCGGCTATGAATCAAACTTCTATTTGGGCATTCTTGGTTCACTAGGCGCTGTTGACATCGATAATGGAAATGTGTGCGATGGGCTATCGTTTGCATTCCATTCCGAACACACCCTTACCGTTTCAGCCATCACGTTTACCTTCGAGAAAAGCGACCAGGTTTTCCTGATAGTCCACCACCAAGACGAAAAGTATTACTTGCAGCACAGCAATTATGAGGGGAGTATTATTCTTGAGAAGAACAAGCCCAGCGACCCGCTGTTCATCGAGCCGGTGGAAAACCAACCTCGTAACCGGTCAAACGAACCAACGTTGTTCTATCTGAGAAACAGCAAAAGTCGCTTTGGAGTCTTTTCGGGTGGCGCATATTATTTTCTAGTGCGCGAAGAAGATGACGATGATACTGCCGTGTTTTATTTTCTGCGCGAAGGTCCTCCAATTGTGAACTTTCGTGTCAGCGATGGCCAAGACTGATGGGGGCAAGTCCAAAGACACGACATCCTCGAAACATTCATTATAGCATGGCTCATTCAAAATATGTTTAATGAATAGATTTAGCACACCGCGCTAGCATTTCTCTGCTTTATTGGAATAGAACATTGTTGAGCAAGTCAGTTGTAAAAGGTATGTCGCCGAAATAGAGTAACTTGATATCGTTCAGTTAACGTTCTTCTTCTTGGCAACGTAATCAACAAGGTCCTTCACAGTGACATGCTCAAAGATATCAGTATTATCGCCTTCGAAGTCATAGTTAGTCTCAAGTTTAGCCAGGGTCTGTAAAGTTTGGATACTGTCAACCCCGAGCTCATCAGCAAGCCTAGTATCCAGAGAAATCTACACAGTAATTCATATAAAAGTTTGCTTTAGTATACACAAATTGTGTTTCAAGTCCCCGGTGCATATTTAATGCTTAGAGAAATATACCTCACTTGGGCCAACACCTGCAGTGCTTGCCACAATGTTAATCACATTTCTCTCGATGTCAGCACGGGTCAGAGTGCTGCTATCCGAGTACCAGCGGACTGCCAAAGAGGGTATTTCTTGGCGTGGGGTTGCGATAGTTAGCAAAGCTTGACGATGGGCAATGAGCGAGCGCTGAGCTATGAACGAGCGCATAGCAACAGGACAGAGTGCGACAGCAGCAAGACGGAACATGGTTGGCGAAAAAATTCAGTGGAGCAGCCTGAATAATTGTAGAGAAATGGTGTTTGGTGTGTTAGAGTGAAGAGTTGAGAGCCAGCTTGAGCGAGTGGGAAATTTAAGGGCTGGCGGCGGGAGGCGTCGTTGTTCACCATCCTACATAACATGCGCCCTTTATTATACACAGGTATAGTGCATGCACTGGTGCAGCGGTCGTGCAGTACGAATCTTCATCCTGACATTCGTTCAGGCGATCAGGTATCTGCACATCAATAGCACATCCACAACAAATCCAATCCACTTATCCAGAAACCATATATTGCCGAGAATATGCCTGTGTACCAATTTTCCTCACTAGTGGTCTCCACATATCTTAGCGCAAGTTGAGTATTATAATCTCGTCGATTTAGGTGTCAGATATAAATGGATATGTGGATCAATTAGCAAGCTTAGCCCATTGGACTGCATTGTCATGACAGTGCATATCCTTTATTACTTGCTCAACCAATTCATATCCCTTTGATGTGGCATGCATCCCGGCTTCTCTCACACATATGACCATGTCCATTGGCGAAAAATATCTAGATATAAAATGAGATGTGGTAGTTGTGTGGGAGGAAAACGATACAAACTACGCTAATTTTTTAGTGAGCGTCGCTGCGGTGGGAAATGTACTCGATGGCATCCTTAACGCTGGCGATCTTGTCCGCCTCGTCATCGGGGATCTCAACGGAGAACTCCTCCTCAATGGCCATGACGACCTCAACGGTATCGAGGCTATCCAGACCGAGATCCTTGGTGAAGCTGGAGACCGGGGAGATCTAAGATAAACAAAATAATCAGTTGAGGTTTTCCCCCTGAACTCCTTCAACATATTGCCAATTCAACAGCCGGCACAGCATACAACAACTGGGCTTACCTTGTCCTGGTTGACCTTGTCAAAGTCCCGCAGAATCTGGTAGATGCGCTCCTGGATATCGTCGCGGCTCAGAGCACCGCCAGCCGAGTACCAACGGGCAGCAATGACAGGCATAGCCTGGCGGCTAGCGACAAACGAGCGGGCGGCGGCGGGACGGAAAGCGGCGGCAGCGAAACGGAACATGGTTTTATGAATTTCGGAGATCACCTGTGAAAAAAAAGAAATGGATTTATACAGCAGATTAGGAGAAGAAGAGAAAAGTCGAGCTCAGCTCTCTTGCCCCACAGCGTTTTCGCTGCTGGAGGGGGTAATTTTTTGTCCGCTCAGCGTCAGCGCTTGACGTTATCTCAGCCCAGGCGCATATTTTATTCTGTGGACTCCCATCGATCAACACTGCGGATCAGATCTGATCAGCGGCCGCCATCTCCGCATTTGCCTGGCGGACCGTGCACGCTACAGATCCTCGACGAGCGGCAGTCTTGTTACGCAGTCTACGAGACCAAGATGTGGGGAAAACTGACGAGAGATGTTGGGAGATTGCGAGGATTCCGCACGTCCATGAGAAGATGTCGCTATCAGCCACCTCCGCACACGCAGGCTATGGAGCCGAGCGCAGCTCCCGAGGAAATCAAAAGCCAAAATGATAAACCCGCACCTGGGCAGCCCTCATGTTTTGAAAGTTAGCTGTCAAAAGTGGGGTATAGAAAAAATGTTCCCATGGCTGTCTGTGCGAATCAGTATCGGCGCGTATCGCCTCCGGAATATTTTTACAGGAGGTTCTCACACACGGGGCAGTCCACTCCCGATTCTCAGGAGCAAAGATAAACAAGTGAAAAGGGCGAGGGCGAGGCGGGCATTCATGCTCTCCTTCTTCTCCCGTCTTCACCTACCCATCCTTCCACAACCACTTTAACCGCTCTTACATACACAAAAAAGACACACCATGCTCTCGTCCATGTTGCTTAGAGGGCCAGTCCCCAACAGCCTGGCGATGACGATGATGCGGACTACTGCAGCCAGTTCGGCGCAGGTGGGTTCGCGCATCATGGCAGCACGCACGCGCCGGTCGATCGACCAGCGGCGAGCGCTGACCAACAAGGTGCCGCTCGATTCGAACTGGGTCAAACTGGCAACCAAGGAGTGCAAGGGCAAGGACCCCGAGCAGACTCTGACATGGAAGACACTCGAAGTAAGTCGACTATCGCACACCGCCTGAGGAGGAAGAGAGTGGTGGCGAGATAATAGCCAGTGCAGCGTGACCGCATTTACTGAACTCCTCTCTTTTTTCTATAACCTGTAGGGCATTGATGTCAAGCCCCTTTACACAAAGGAGGACTCCGTTGGTGTTGAGAAGGAGGTGCCTGGCGTCTATCCGTTCACGCGTGGACCCTATGCGACAATGTACACATACCGGCCCTGGACTATCCGCCAGTACGCCGGATTCAGTACTGTCGAGGAGAGTAACCGCTTCTACAAGGCTAACCTGGCAGCTGGACAGCAGGGTCTGTCGGTAGCCTTTGACTTGGCCACGCACCGTGGCTACGACTCGGATCACCCGCGTGTGGTGGGCGATGTCGGTATGGCTGGTGTGGCCATCGACTCGGTTGAGGACATGAAGATCCTGTTCGACGGGATCTCACTCAAGGACGTGTCAGTGTCGATGACAATGAACGGCGCAGTGCTGCCGATCCTGGCCATGTATGTGGTGGCCGCCGAGGAGCAGGGCACGTCGTACGACCAGATGCGCGGAACCATCCAGAACGACATCCTCAAGGAGTTCATGGTGCGTAACACGTTCATCTACCCTCCTGACACGTCGATGCGCATCATCGGTGACATCTTTGCGTTCACTGCCACCAAGATGCCAAAGTACAACTCGATCTCGATCTCCGGCTACCACATGCAGGAGGCTGGTGCCAACAGTGTGCTCGAGTGTGCCTTCACTATCGCCGACGGTATCGAGTACATCCGCACGGGTATCAAGGCAGGCATGACGGTGGACCAGTTTGCGCCACGCCTGTCGTTCTTCTGGTGCGTGGGCATGAACTTCTACATGGAGATCGCCAAGATGCGCGCTGCTCGGCGGCTGTGGGCACATATGCTCAAGGAGAAGTTCGACCCCAAGAACCCCAAATCCATGATGCTGCGTACGCACTCGCAGACCTCGGGGTGGTCGCTGACCGAGCAGGATCCGTACAACAACGTGATCCGTACCACCATCGAGGCCATGGCGGCTACGCTGGGCGGCACACAGTCGCTGCACACCAACGCGCTGGACGAGGCGATTGGACTGCCGACAAAGTTCAGTGCCCGCATTGCTCGTAACACGCAGATCATCCTCCAGGAGGAGGCATACATTCCTCGTGTGGCCGACCCATGGGCTGGCTCGTACATGATGGAGTCGCTGACCAACGACATCTACGAGAAGGCGAAGGAGATCATCAACGAGGTCGAGGAGCTGGGCGGCATGGCCAAGGCCATTGCGTCGGGCATGCCCAAGATGCGCATCGAGGAGAGCGCCGCCATGCGCCAGGCGCAGATTGACTCGGGTCAGATCACCATTGTCGGTGTCAACAAGTACCGTGTCGCCGAGGATGCCGAGGGCAACGAGAGCGGCAAGGTTGAGGTCCTGGCTATCGACAACCGCGAGGTGCTGAAGGCTCAGAAGCGCCGTCTGGAATCTGTGCGCGCCAACCGCGACTCAGCCCAGGTCAAGCAGTGCCTAGATGCAATCACCGAGTCTACTCGCTCAGGCGAGGGCAACCTGCTCGAGCTGGCCATCGCTGCCGCCAGAGCGCGCTGCACTGTCGGCGAGATTTCCGATGCCGTCGAGGCAGTGTGCGGTCGCTACAAGCCTGAGGTCAAGCTGGTCAGCGGCACGTACATGCGCGAGTACAACAAGGCTGAGCTCAAGCCTGGTCAGCGCGACCCGATCGCCGAGACCGTCCAGATGACCGAGAAGTTCTCGGAGCGCTGGGGTCGTCGTCCGCGTGTGCTGATTGTCAAGATGGGCCAGGATGGACATGACCGCGGCGCCAAGGTCGTTGCCTCTGGGTACGCTGATCTTGGATTTGACGTCGATGTCGGTCCGCTGTTCCAGACCCCTGCTGAGGCTGCTCGCCAGGCTGTTGACGCTGATGTGCATGTTGTTGGCGCGTCGTCGCTGGCTGCTGGCCACAAGACCCTGGTGCCCCAGCTGGTCGAGGAGCTCGAGAAGCTGGGCGCTGGGCACATTGTTGTCATTGCCGGCGGTGTCATCCCCCAGCAGGACTACCAGTATCTGTTTGACCACGGATGCGCTGCTGTCTATGGCCCGGGCACTGCTATCCCCGATGCTGCTCAGGACATGATCACCAAGGTCGAGCGGCGCCTTGAGCAGGCCGAGGCTCGCGGCTAAACCCCCATTATCATTTCATTTCCATCTTCTTCTCTCGCTCTATAAATATATCTGCTCTTGCTTCACAACTGCCAGGCGTTGGCAAGTATCGTTTGCACCGAAAAGAGCGCCAGAGGTGTTGATTCCTTTTATATTTTCTTTACGAGATTACACGAGACAAGCGCCGTTATTCCTCAAGCGCGACCCTCAACAAACTTGTCCAGGAACTTTGTCGACTCGGGCGCCTTCTCGTCCTCGTCAAAATAGCGCATCGCATGCGAGTACTGCTTCCAAACATTCACAAACTCCTCCAGCTCAATCCGGCTCTTAAACAGCAGCACATCAATCACACGCGGGTCCGACACAAACCGGTGCTTCTCAAACTCTGAACGGATCTTGGAACGCACCACTGCCTGCGGGATAGACAAGTGGTAGTCAATCATAATCTGCGGGACGCTCTTTTGCCACTGCCGGTACAGCTGAATCGAACGAATACGAGCCTCCGCCAGAGATGTCGACGTGCGGGTAACGAGGGGTGGCAGGTGCGGCATCCTACATTGCAAAAAGAACTCCTCAGTAAATTCACTCTGTCAAGCGTGCGCATCCTTTTCCTTTTTCTCTGGGAATGCCGTGTAGCCCTTTCAACGAATCCTGTGAATTCAGCCGCCCGGCCATGTTCGACTGTTACCTTGCGAAACAAGAAGTAAAGTGTATAGTATAGAAATGTGTATGGGGGCGAAAGCAAAGAGTTCGAATTGGCGGGACAATTCAGAGCGCGGGAGCAGAGAGGCAGCGACAGTCACTCCTAGATGTCTTATCTGAATCAGCCATCTAGATCGCGATCTCTGGATCAACCTCGCGGGGCTTAAAAAAAGCGTCTAAAAGCGTCGCAGGTTCCACTTGCTGCGCTCCCTAGCAGTCATAGTCCTCTTCCTCTTCTTCTTCGCCGGTTCCACGGCCACCGGCTCCACTATCTCCACCAGTGATTCCGTCCCAGCATTGCTCCGTGGCATAGCATGTATCTCTGTCATCATCTTTGCATGTTTTGCATAGTCCTCATAATGCTCTAACAGCAACTTTCCCGCCTCCTCGTTCAGCGCCGACTCTGGATTCGGATAAATCAGCAGGCACTTTACAGTCACCAATACGTGTTCGATGCCGTAGCTTTTTTGCCAGTCCTTCTTTAATGTGTTCACGCAGATCTCGCCTTGTTCCGAGACGTTTGGGTGGAATATCTTTGTGATAAACGTGCCCTTGGGCGGCGTATTGGGGAAGCTGCTGTCGATGGTTAGGCGGACATGGAACTTGCCGTTGGCGTATGGCGTGCCGTCGGGTCCTTCAATGATGGCGGTTAGTTCGCTGAGCGTGTCTTCGTTGACAGTGATGGAGATGCCTTCGGGTGGGCTGGTTTGAAGTTTAGTGAGCTCGTTGACTAGGCGTCGGAGGGTCGCGCCTTTGAGCTGCTGCTGCTGCGCCTATTAATGCAAGAGGCAAAGCATGGTCAGTTCCACTCTTCTAGGACATGGGCTGTTCTGCTCCGGTGTTGGCAATTGGTGTTTACCATTTGGACGCAAAAAGACAATTTTTTTTGAGAAACACAGAGCACGAATAAGCAACTGGTTCAAGCACAGTTGGGGGCGATGAATGCCTTTTACTGGGCGCTGAACAGCCGAGTGTGACATCACCACACGAAAGCGATGTCGGCCAGCCGCGAACTGAACCACAGAGTCCCAATGCAGGCTGCAGAGTTTCATGGAGGAGATACCGGCGGGTTCAGCCGTACAGGCACTTTTGGGGGTCCAGCCAGACCGGAGCCTGCAGCTCTGTGATTTTATGCTCCCAGGCGTGTGAACAGGAGCTGTTTACTTCCTCCCAGGCAGTCCGCAACGCTCTGCCTCAATATTCCACTCTCCCTTGTTGCTCCACTTGCTTCTCTTCCCTTCTTTCATTTTTTACCCGGTCAACTTCCCCCCCCCTTAGCTTATGATAACTACCAGCGCTTTCAGGTCGTTGCCCAGCGAGGTCTGGGTCGAAATATTCAGGACCCTGGGCAAATTCACCGACGTGTGCACATGCAGCAAGGCAAGTTGAGAGCCGACGCGACTGCTTGTTTACCATTCTGCTCTCCGTGCCCTCGACACTCAGCACAACAATTGATATCGTATTGTGGTGGGAACATGTTTACACTATCGAGTAGGTGTGCAGCGAGTGGTGGCGGGTCTCCAAAGACGACCTGATCTGGGGTGACATGCTCCGGGTCAACTGCGTCGACATTGAAGCCGAGAAGGATTATCTGAACCACAAGCTGCCAGAAACCGGCAAGAACAAGGCAATATTCGCCAGCTGGTACGGTCGCTACAAGGACTTTGCCGACAGCTACCGGCGTATGCGTCGAGCAATGTTGAAGCTCAAAGACTGGGCCGCCACGAACTGCCCGCCCTTGCTGCAAAGCCTGTCGCCGGGTCTCGGCTGGATGGGCAGCGAGAGCATCCCGGTGCGCGAGCTTTTAAGCGTCACTAGCAATTCATTGGAAATGCGGGACTTTATAATCGCATATCACCTGCACGACGGGCAGAACCGGCGGTCGCGGAGATTCGAAGACTACGGGCTGTTTGGCACATACGAGTGCTATGGAGAGTTCTGCTCGGTGCTGTGGCTGCCGTCGCGTATGCTGCAGATCATGAAGTTTGGCTCGTTTAACGTGCTTATTTTCGCTTTATGTCCTGAGAGTCTAAACTACCTTGGGATCGTTGTCGCTTGTCCTGAAGAGTTCAGCAAGTACACATTGAACCATGTCGTTGAGATGCAGCAGGGCACTTGCAGGTACAGGGACATGGGTCTGTTTGGCGATTTCTTCACTTCGTACGTGGACAGGCTAGTCGAGGGACACTACGACGTCTACGATAACAGGATCTCACTGATGCCTAACCGCGGACCCAACACCAGCACCAGCATTGTGCGCGGTATCAAAACCACGGTCTCCGCCATGTTCTGCGCCCAACCAGCCACGTCCCGGCGACTGTACCGCTACCAGGTCACATTTGAGCTCGTCAGTGTCGAGGCGCTTGGGTATCCGTCGGTACAGTTGAAGTCGAGAGCTTGGCTGATGCATTATTCCAACGGACAGTTTACGCAGACCAGAGGTGATGGCGTTGTTGGTAGTCATCCGGTGTTGTCGGAGAAGGAGCCGTATTTTAGGTACTGCTCGTTGGCGCAGGAAGAGATTGACCAGGAGATGCTGGTGGGGTTTGAGGGCGATTTTACGATGGTTCCGGGATCATTGAAAAAGCCACTGGGTCCCAAGTTTACTTTGCCAGTTACTCATGTTGTTGTACCGGTTCCGGTGGAGTTGATGTAGAAATGGTGATTATATGTGGGTCTCATAATAATAGCATTAGTAGTGTATTGGACATCTTGCAAGTGCAGCTGTTGCGCACATGTGGCTGACAGTCATGACCAACCCGTGGATGTCGTCACCAGCCAGCCTGTAGCTGTTGACATCGACGACGGCGTCGTCGTCGCCTGCCAGCCTCTCGTAGTCATTGATGGCGGCAGTTGCGGCGCCAGCCAGGTCGTCCTCGTTCGCGGTCGCAAAAAGGCTGATAACAGGCGCGACTGTGGCAGCACCTCAGGTGCTATCAAGCGGTAGATAATCGCCGGCGTGTGTCGGCCGACGAGGTATCCGCTGACATAGTCTATGTCAGCGAGCATAGCCCACGCCGATGCGCAGCCATTGTCATACCGCGTGGCATGGCAAACGCCAAAAAAAAGAAAAAGAAGAACAAAAATATCATATCTTGTTCAAAGTACGAAGGAAAAGTACGAGGAAACCAGGAAGCTGCGTCTGGCTCTGAAAGGAGCACAATGCCCTGCAGACAGACCGGGGGATTTAGTCCGCGATCCAGACGCTCGGCCAGATAGGCAGTCCTTGGCCTTCACTCATACGAGAGGCACATATATGAGGATCTGAGGGAGTTCTGTCGAGTGGCCCGGGGCTTCCTGGAAGCAGAGTACAGTTACA
>JANBPW010000031.1:0-12103 GCA_027575855.1 Linderina macrospora | reverse complement strand
GGCGTTGGCGCAGCCATGTGCGAGCTAATGCTAATAATTTGGACGTCAAGTACTGGCTGTGCTTCGGCGGGCTGTGACTGCGGCAGGCTCTCGAACTGCTCAAGCAGACTGCTGTTGGGCGGCCAATTCAAAGTCGCACTCTGCATTCCAGTCATTTCAGCATAAAAACTATTAACAATAAACCAGGTGGGAAAGAGAAGGGCTGGCTGGGTTTCTTGTGCGCGTCTTGGACACAGCATTGATAGCACAGTGACGCCAACCATTGAAGAATGTGGGACTGTAACAAATGGCCGCCAAATACGCGCGTCGGGCTGCGCACAGACACCTGCCCAAAGCAGCCACTGCTGATCATTCGTTCCTCAGCAAATTCTAGCAAATAAGTTTCCCTGGACGCGTCTATCCAGGGCTAAACGTGCCTCTGAGCGCAGTAGCGTCCGAATGAATTGCCAGTTACTGAAATATGTCGCACTAACCTTTTTCTTTGTATTGCGAAGATGCGTGGCGCAAATTGCATGCAGTAGTAGTCATGCCAGTATGTGTGCCTATTGGCTGTGCTGATGGACAGGCTGGGCAGTGGCCACCGATTGATGGCCAGAACTGGGTCGGCCATCTATGTGGCCGCTGCGTCTGCCCTATTTTGGCTTAATACACCATCCTTTGCAGCTCTTTCCCTATACTCACACCATATATTTCTTTCGCTCTCAACAATTAGCACAGCTCTTTAAACATGGTGGCCACAATCGTGGAAGGTATACCTGATGCCTACATCAAATACCAGTCATTCAAGTGAGTACCGTTGTCGACAGATCTCTCTGAAGCAAAATCTGGAAAACACTAATGTGTATGCAACTCTGCCTTTTAGTTCGATTTGGGTCATCATGATGTTATACGGGTCGGTCGCAGCAATGTATTACGTCATTCATGGTCTGGATGTACTGATGGACTTGTTTGTCCGACAGGGGTTATCGGTAAGCAGATATGCTGTTTATGCTCCATTGCTAGTGCCACAGTCTTATAACGCAACTAAGTAACAGGCATGGGTGCTGTAGTTTGACAAGTTCGGAGCCGGCGAGGGGTTCTGGGCAGGTAAGTATGCCCAGATGTGATCACCGGAAGATAGATCTGGCCAGACAGCTAACACATGCAAATATATGTAGTTGTTACTGGATGCACTGACGGTATCGGAAAGGAAATGGCCCTCCAGCTTGCTGACAAGGGTTTCAATATCATCTTATTATCGAGAACGCAGTCGAAGCTGGATGAAATGGAAGTCGAAATCCGTAAGTACCCATGCTGGCAGGTTTACCCACCTTTGCGTATCCATACACATACGCGTTGAATAGCATTCATGATGTAGAAAAGCGTGGAGTCAAGACCAGGAGCTACGCCGTGGACTTTTCGAGATGCTCTGAGAAGCAGTGGAGCGACATTGACAAGTTGGTAAACTCGGAGCAAGTGAACATTCTAAGTAAGTATAGCCAACACCAGCTTGGTCAGTTTGCCTACAAGCACTAACGGTTGAATATTGAAATAGTGAATAACGTCGGGTTCTGCCATCCCAACCCAATCTACTTTGACGAGGAGGATGCAGCCATCTGTGACGATATGGTGGAGGTCAACATATCGACCATGATGAACATGACACGGCTGATTGTTCCCCAGATGCGCGAGCGCAAGACGGGTCTGATCCTGAACATGGGTTCGTTTGCCGCTCTCCGCTCCCTACCATTCCTCTCCGTCTATGCTGGCACCAAGGGGTTTGTCAAGACCTGGTCGCAGAGCCTGGCATACGAGCTGGAGCCCGATGGCATTACGGTGTCGCATGTTTTCAGCTTCTGGGTTACCTCGAAAATGTCTGGGTTCCGCAATCCGACGCTGTCTGTGCCGACCCCAGAGACCTATGTCCAGTGCACATTCGACCGCCTCGGACTGAGGTGTGGTGCCACCGACTCGTTCACCACCATCCCGTACTGGCCGCACAGTATTCTCAACTTTATTGTCAGTTGTCTCTGGGACCCGCGCCATGCTCCGCCGGTCCAGTACAGTAAGTGTTCGGCATACAAAACGTGCACAAAAGGTGACCTGATACCCGGATGTCCTGAATCTGAATGCTAACCCAATTTTTTCCCTTGTAGATATCGGCCACAATCTGTACCAGCTCAGTCTGTTGAGACAGGAGAGACGGAGAATCCGGCATGCTGCGCGCCAAAAGGCACTCGAAGAGGAACAGGCAAAGGCTGCTCAGGGGACGGTTCTCGCGCAAGCAGCCTAACGGCTTCCAGTGGCTCTAGCAATATTTTCTTTAGTTTCAGATATCACTTTGCAATGCGACTACAAGTATGTTCTACAGAGACAGCTGCTGGCACATGTATTTTCACCAACTACTGCCGGACTTGCCCAGCTTCTGAGCCTGTGTCGCAATCCACTCACGCGTTATCTTAGTCTGCTCGGACTCAAAGCCAGGGTCCGGCAGCAGAAGCTGGTTGCTGGTAGGGAAACCGGCGTCGATATGCTCCTTGACAATGGTTGCCAGGGCGTCGATGAACGGCGGGTAGTCATTGAGAGCTTCAGCACGCAGGAACTGTGTGATACCGACCTTCTCTGCAACTTCGCCGTACTCGATATCGAGCTCAAACAGCGTCTCGATATGGTCAGAGGTGAAAGCAATAGGGACCATCACCAGCGACTTGTAGCCCATCTTGCCGTACTGCTCAATGACAGACTCAGTCTGCGGGCCCATCCACCTGAGCGGGCCAACTGCCGACTGCCACACAAGACGGTAAGGATTCTTGACGCCCCGGCGACGCAACTCGTCGATAACGTAGGCGACGGTGCCGCCAACCTCAGCCACATACGGATCGCCGCGATCAATGACGTTGAGCGGGAGAGAGTGGGCAGAGAACAAGATCGGAGCTGTATCGCGCACATCCCCATTCAGCTCCTTCACCTTAGCCTCGACACGATCAGCAAATGCCGATACCAGCTTCGGGTGCGTGCCCCAGCGATCAATGAAGCTCCACTGCAGCTTGGACTCGGGATCCAGGTCCTTCTGCTTGCGGTACAGCTCGTTCAGGTTGCTGCCAGTGGTTGACCCAGAGTACTGCTGGTATTGCGTAAACGCAATGACGTGCTCGACGCCATCCTTGATCATCTCCTCCAGCGCCTCTTGTGTATCGGGTGCCGTATACCGGAAGCCCACGTAGTACTGGTGCGGCGCGGTCTGCGGGCTGATCTGGTCCAACGACTTGACCATGCCTTCACCCTGCAATCTGGTCCACTTCTCGATGGGCGAGCCGCCGCCAATCTGCCTGTACTGGTCCTTGACCTTCTCCACGCGCCGCTTGGCGATGAATGGACCGAGCAGGCTCTGCGCCGGCAGCTTCATGATATCACGGTCCAGGAAGATGCCGTCAAGGAACTTCTCAACGTCGTCTTGTGTGCGCGGTCCGCCCATGTTCATCAGCAGGACGCCGACCTTTGCATGCCTGTCACCAGCGCTGGTAGTGAGCAGGCGCGAGGCACGGCCTTTTTCGTCGCGGACTTTTCTGAGTGCACGCTGCATTGCGGTTCTGAATTTGGCGGAAGATGCGGAAATAAATATAGGATAAGATTGATAGTGGATGACAGAGAGCGATCAAGGGCGGGCGGTGCCTGAAATTTATAAC
Source organism: Linderina macrospora (assembly GCA_027575855.1). Taxonomy (NCBI): domain Eukaryota; kingdom Fungi; phylum Kickxellomycota; class Kickxellomycetes; order Kickxellales; family Kickxellaceae; genus Linderina; species Linderina macrospora. The sequence goes on along the minus strand of JANBPW010000031.1, from coordinate 8,438 downwards.
CCGCCGCGGCAGACAGGATGGCATATGCAAGTTTCAGCCTGGCGCAGTAGCTCGAGCCGGCTTGTCCGTGGCCAGCAGCAAAAGTGAGCTGACTCGCCCAGGAAATGCCGATCATCTGAACGAAGGAGCTGCCCAACCGTGATGTCCGCGGAGTTGGTACACTGAGTTGCTCTCTCCCTATCTCCTCCCTCTTCTCTCCCCAACCTATTCCACACCTGCCCTAAACTCTATCCCTATTAGTCACCCATGGGTTTATCTGTCGAAAAGGAGCAGCTATTGCCAGATAGCACTGAGATTGCGGCGAAGACCCAGCGCTCCTGCGCAAAGAAGGTCGCTGTTGGCCTGCTACTAGTAGCAGGGTTACTGGCCACATTCGGCACTCTCTCTGAGCTCCCAGTGCCTGAATGTATGCTCAACCACTCGCCTGTGTCGTCGACAGCCATGTCCAATACTACCACCGCCGGTGGCAGTCTTGACGCTGGCAGTATATTCCTCGGTCTCACATCAACTGAGCGCCTGCGGGAGAACCTGGCAAAGTATACATCCAAGACCCGAGTTGGTGGAAAGAACAAGGAGTTTGCAGAGTACACACGCGACTGCTTTTTACAGCTGGGGCTCGATACTCAGATTTCAGAGTACTACCCGTGGCTGAACTACCCAGTTGACCAGCGTGTTGCCCTGTTCAACGCTACCACAAGTGAGGTTCTCTTTGAGGCTGGGCTCAAGGAGGACGTCATTCCAGGGGATCCTGCATCCAGCGACCCAAACAACCTGCCTGCCTTCCACGGCTACTCTGCTGACGGAAACGTCACCGGTCAGCTTGTCTATGCAAACTACGGGTCAGTCGACGACTTCAAGGCGCTGAAGGCTGCTGGCATCAGCGTCAAGGACAAGATCGTGCTGGTGCGATATGGCAATTTGTTCCGCGGACTCAAGGTCCATGGAGCCGAGCTGGAAGGCGCTCGCGGTGTCCTGATCTATTCCGACCCTGCTGAGGACGGTTATGTCCAAGGACCAGTCTACCCTGAAGGACCGTGGAGACCCGAGTCGTCATTCCAGCGTGGATCCGTCCAGCGAATGACGGTTTACCCTGGCGATCCGCTGACGCCTGGCTATGCCGCGACCGAGGATGCGCCGCGCCTTGACCCGAGCAAGGCGACCAACATCAACCACATTCCATCACTGCCTCTGTCGCACCGCGATGCCGAGCCGCTTCTGCGCGCCTTGAAGGGTCAGGGTAAGCAGGCAAGCGAAGTCGGTGACAACTGGGTCGGTGGTCTGACCTCAAAGGGTGTGGAGTACTGGACCGGACCCAGTGAACTCAATGTCAACCTGCTCAACAAGGTCGAGTACAAGACCATGCCGATTCAGAATGTTATTGGAAAGATCCGTGGAAGCGAAGAGCCCAACCGGGCTATCATTATCGGCAATCACTTTGACTCCTGGTCAGCAGGAGCTGCTGATCCGGCATCTGGCTCTGCAGCGCTCTTGGAGATCGCGTACGGACTGGGTCAACTGCTGAAACTTGGCTGGCGGCCGCGTCGCACCATCATCCTTGCATCATGGGATGCCGAGGAGTACTTCACTGTTGGTTCAACAGAGTGGGTTGAGGACAATCTAGACTGGCTGCGCGCCGAGGCTGTTGCTTATCTGAACGTGGACATGGCAGTAGCTGGCCATGATTTCACTGCATCTGCTTCGCCGATTCTGAAGGATATTCTCTACGACGTGACGAAGAAGGTTCACCACCCGAACAGCACTGAATCGGTCTACAGCATGTGGGCTAAGAAGTTACTGGGCAAGGGCTCTGTCGAGGAGGTTCCGTCTTTTGGAAAGAAGCTTCGTGTCAAGAAGCCTCGGCCACCTGTACACCCGCTTGGATCTGGTAGCGACTACACTGCCTTCATGGCCCATGCCGGTATCTCGTCAATTGACATGAGATTCAGCGGCCAGGAGTCGACGTATCACTCAAACTACGACAACTTCAACTGGATGGTGCAGAACGTTGATCCTGACATGAAGTATCACGAAGCCATTACCCAGATCTGGGGTCTGATGGCCATCCAACTCGCCACCGACCCAGTGCTGGACCTCAACCCTGTTGCCTATGCCAAGGAGATCAAGCAATATGTTGTACAAATCGAGAAAATGCTTGCCAGCAAGCTGCACAAGTCGAACAAGTACAAGCACAAGGATATGGACGCCGTGGTTGCAAAGAAGCTGAGGCATGTGCGCAAAGCTCAGCAGCTGCTTTTGACTAACGCCCGCGCTATCGAGCAGGACAAGAAGCGCCTGCTGCGCGTGTACGGCGAGAACTGCGAGATGGGCAGCAAGCGGCGCCAGGCTATCTGTGTGCACCTGCGCAAGCAGATTAACGACTGCACGATGCGTTTGGAGCGCCAGTTCCTTAATCCAGAGGGCATCCCTGGTCGCGAGTGGTACAAGCACATTCTGGCGAGTCCCGGACGGTGGATGGGATACGAGTCGCAGGTGTTCCCGGCGCTGGCCGAGGCTATCGAGGACAATGACTGGAAGCGGTTCCAGCAGCACGAGAAGAAGATGGCTGAGATCCTGGATGGCGCTGCCTGGTTCCTCCGCGAGATCTAGCCGCCTCTGTACTATCTATAAATTAAACATATTGCGGTGATGTATGTAGTAACTCTATCATGACCTTTCGGTAGCTGTTGATTAACTTAAGATCTTGCGCTCACAGCATTGTACTATCGTGTTCGTGGGCACCGGGTGCCAAGTAAAATGCGAGAAATATATGATGAAAGGAATAGATTTCGAATGCTAAAGAACAGAAGAAAAGGGTAGAAAGACTTGATCGCGGAATGTCGCCTTTCGTCAGAGCGACGTACTGTGACCATTGCAGCTAAAGGTCCCCATCAGACCCTACGTTTACTTTCATAGCGCTACAAGCGCTCTCGTTGCCACCCGAGGCCGTCCTCCAAGGCCCGCCTCGGACGGGCAATGATGCAATGGTGCCTGGGCTGGAATCGCTTGGCCATCGATGGCACATGACTGCTCCGTGTCAGGAAAAAGTGCCCTTATGCACGTCGGCCATCATTGCATCAGGCGTCATTGTCGAACGCACTGCCTGAGAAGCCTCTGCATATATGGCACCACTGCACCTGGGCCAAGCGAATGGTCAGAATCCACGCTCCCTCTGTTTCCTCTACTCCTCAGGCCTAGTCATATTTCACAACCCACTCTATTCTCCCACACACTCTTGAAATAAAACGCAGGGACCAACATACTTATAATATCAGGCTAAATGCAAAGCCAACTGTTGCCACTATCCGACATGCCGGAAAAGCTTCCTCTGCTCCCACACTCTGGCCGGTCGTCCCGGTCGACTCACGCAGCAAAGGCTCTACTTGTGATGGCCAGTGCGCTGATCCTGGCTGGTATCGTCATGGTTTTGTGCCAGTGCTGGAGTGATCTTGACCATTTCGACGAGCCCGAGAAGCAGCAGTTCGATGCTCTGAGCCTGTTCCTCGGTATACCGTCGGCTGAGCGTCTGCGCGACAACCTGTGGTACTACACGTCTGGCACCCATGTCGCTGGCATCAACCGCACTCAGGCTGTATACACACGCGACTACTTCCGCAACCAAGGGATCAGTGCCGATATTGTCGAGTACTACCCGTGGCTGAACTACCCAGTTGACCAGCGTGTTGCCCTGTTCAACGCTACCACAAGTGAGGTTCTCTTTGAGGCTGGGCTCAAGGAGGACGTCATTCCAGGGGATCCTGCATCCAGCGACCCAAACAACCTGCCTGCCTTCCACGGCTACTCTGCTGACGGAAACGTCACCGGTCAGCTTGTCTATGCAAACTACGGGTCAGTCGACGACTTCAAGGCGCTGAAGGCTGCTGGCATCAGCGTCAAGGACAAGATCGTGCTGGTGCGATATGGCAATTTGTTCCGCGGACTCAAGGTCCATGGAGCCGAGCTGGAAGGCGCTCGCGGTGTCCTGATCTATTCCGACCCTGCTGAGGACGGCTATGTCCAAGGATCAGTCTACCCTGAAGGACCGTGGAGACCCGAGTCGTCATTCCAGCGTGGATCCGTCCAGCGAATGACGGTTTACCCTGGCGATCCGCTGACGCCTGGCTATGCCGCGACCGAGGATGCGCCGCGCCTTGACCCGAGCAAGGCGACCAACATCAACCACATTCCATCGCTGCCTCTGTCGCACCGCGATGCCGAGCCGCTTCTGCGCGCCTTGAAGGGTCAGGGTAAGCAGGCAAGCGAAGTCGGTGACAACTGGGTCGGTGGTCTGACCTCAAAGGGTGTGGAGTACTGGACCGGACCCAGTGAACTCAATGTCAACCTGCTCAACAAGGTCGAGTACAAGACCATGCCGATTCAGAACGTCATTGCCAAGATTCCTGGGCAGAAACATTCCGAGGAAGCGGTTATTATAGGCAACCATCGCGATGCATGGTGCGCTGGAGCATCCGACCCAGCATCTGGCTCGGCAGCAATGCTAGAGGTAGCACGCAGCTTTGGTGAGTTGCTGAAGCAAGGCTGGCAGCCACGTCGTACTATTATCCTGGCGTCATGGGATGCCGAGGAGTACTTTGCTGTCGGATCAACCGAATGGGGCGAGGACAAGAGCGACTGGATCCGCGAGAATGTCGTCGCATACCTGAATCTCGATGGTGGTGTGCGTGGACACAACATTCAGTTCAAGGCTACACCCAACTTGCGCCCACTCATTTACGACGTGACGAAGCGGGTCAAGCATCCGCATTCGAACAAGTCCGTGTATGACATGTGGTATGAGCGCGAAAATAGCGTCCAAAAGACACATCGCAAATCACACAAGCCCCATGTCGGTCCCCTGGGGTCTGGTAGCGACTACACTGTGTTCCTCAACCACTTGGGCGTGTCATCAGTCGACTTTAAGTTCGACGGTGGATCCGGCGTGTACCACTCGAACTACGACAGCTTCAAGTGGATGACAGATTTCGTAGACCCAGACTTTAGCTACCACTGCGCCATCACCCAGATATGGGGTGCCCTGACAATTACCCTCGCTGACGCGCCAGTCCTGCCCTTTGATGTGCACGAGTACGCCAAGGACCTGCACAAGTATATTGATGAGCTGAAAACCAGAATCACCAGCTCGTCTAGAATCAACCATACAGTGGCAAAAAGGGCGCTGAGGCAGCTCTACAAGGCTGCCGACAAGCTTGGCACCAGTGCCCGCCATATTGAGGCGGAGCGGCGGCACCTGCAGAAAAAGTATGGAGAACGGTGCAGCATGATCGGACACCATCGGCTAACCGTCTGCAGCGACATCCGCAGCAGCATAAACTCGCGGTTGTACAAGCTGGAGCGCGACTTCATCGACCCCATGGGTCTGCCGGGCCGCAAGTGGTATCGGCATGTGCTGGTGAGCCCGGGCAAGTGGCTCGGGTACGGCTCGCAGACGCTACCGGCGCTGACAGAAGCTGTTGAGGAGGGTGACTGGAAGCGGTTCAAGGCACTGGCGAAACGCACATCCGAGATCATCAACAGAGCAGCATGGTCACTGCGCGAAGCCTAAAGCCAACCTTTTCAAATCTTGTATGTAACCACCATTAAAACACTGCCTTTATATAACGATGACACACATCTTACTCCCGGAGCGGTGCCTTCGTGAAGTAGTCCCACTGGCGCGGGGGCGCAGGCTCCTCGAGCGGCTCCCAGGCTTTCCACTCGGCCATCTTGCCAATAAGGCTGAGTTCATCGTTTGCAACCTTGATAAGCTCCTCCAGCTGCCCGCCATCGATCAGGGACTCGATCTTCTCGGCATCCTCGTTCTGCTCTGCAATCTTCAGACGGTGTGCTGTCAGAGCTTCAACGGACTGGCGGTACGCTGACTTCTCGGGAATCTTCGCCTTCAGCTCGTCCAGGGTCCGCTTGTACAGGGCGATAAGCTGTGGGCGCGCCTCGGGGTTGACTGGGACGCCGACAATACCGGTGGTGACCTAAAAGATAAAAGTGTGTGCGCTTAGACTGGGTCGAATGCGATTTGCCGAAGCTCCATTTTGCGAGGTGAACGTGGTCTGTCGCGAATGTACCTTCTGGAATAGAACGCGTGCGAGTCTCATTGCTGCTTCTGGCTGAATGGGATGTGTGTATGAATTGCGGCTGGAGAAAAAAGAGCTATAAATGCACCGTCGGCATGTCGAAATTGGACGTGGGCTGCTATCTCATCGACGAGCTGATTCCACTGATTAATCATCACTGATTCCAGAGTAAATTGAGATAATCACATATATTTCTTGATTTGGACCATGTGTGCCATGGAATCTGGTGAAAGAGGTTGCGAGACGCCGGTTGGAGCTGGTAAGGTAAGATTTGGAATTGGGGTGTATCTGGCGCTTTCATTACTTTGTGCTACAAATGCACACAATCTCTATCCTCAGATTTTGCACCATGCAAAACATATGGTGAACCGCAGAGGATAGTATCCAGAGACCGGGTATCTCAGCGAGTAGTAAGAGGGACTACTCAGACAAGCTTATTATGTTGTCAGCTGGGCTTCGACTACATACAAACTGAGTATGTGGCGTTTCTCGATCACCTGCTATTTGCTAAACGTACCCTCCTTTCCTAGCCAAAGATAGCATGCTTGAACTGTTCATTTACAAGCATAACATATTATTCAGATCTTTCTCTCCGATAATTTCTCCAATGCAGCTTAGCATATGACAAAGAAACACAGTATGGACAATGCTAGGGATGCGCCATAGACACAATACACGGGTCGTCAGATACACCAGCCGTCAAATACACCAGCCGTCAGTGCAGGATTGATAGTATCTGCTGATCGCATGCCAAGATGACTCAGCGCCATGATTTAATTAGCCAGCTGCATTACTGGCTCGTGGGTTGCGGAAATGGTGCTTTGGTAGACCCGGACTATCCGAAGCAAGCAGAGAGCCTGCTCGGACTTAGGAGCAGCAGTATTCTCGAAGGGCAGTCCAATTTCCCCATTGAGGCTGACGATGCACACTGTACAGCGGGACACTCCAATTCGAAGGAGCGGTCTCTGAATATCGGATGGAGATCGCGTCCATGAGGCGCAAAAGGGACGTGCGCGGTATCTCCGGGGGGCAGTGCGACGATGGCCGAGGTACGGTCGGACGGCAGGGCATGTTGGAACATTCCAATAGATGGTCTCATATCAGTTTGAGTGGGGGTTATCGCGATCAGCCACTCGCTGGCTGCTCGTTTCCTACATGCACGGCCCAAATCTGATGTGTGGAGTTGTTTGGCCACCTGAGAAGCCCCCGACGGCGGATAACAATAAAAGCGCGCGGCTGATAGTAATGGCCCCCGTCTTCTTTTCTCTCGGCTCTTGCAGATATTTCTTGCTTTCTCAGTTCTAATATTCTATCATCATCATGTCGTCTGCTCTCGCTATCAAGGCTGCTGCCATTCTCGGTGGATCCGGTGTCGCTCTCGGCGCGTTCGGCGCACACGCGCTCAAGCGGATTGTCGAGGAGCCGCACAAGATTCAGCAGTGGGGCACTGCGTCGCGGTACCAGCAGATTCACGCCTGCGCGCTGCTCGCTATCGGTCTGTCGGGCCGCCAGGCTCCGTACGCCGTCTATCTGCTGACTGCAGGCGCTATCATGTTCGCTGGCTCCATCTACACTCTGGTGCTGCTCGGCGAGCGTGCTCACAGCATTGCGCTGATGACGCCGCTTGGCGGTCTCACCATGGTCGCTGGCTGGCTGTCGCTGATCACTCTGACTCTGTAAACTCAATAAACTTTTTGGACAAACTACGAACAAAATCTACTTGAGGGTAGCCTTGGCGACGGTGGCGGTTTTGCACACCTGGCCGTTGACCAGCAGTTTGTGGAATTTCTTGTCCTCGTTGTACCAGCCAGCCTCGCAGTCATCGTTGGTGAACAGACCGGGCTGGATGGTCTCGAAGATCTTTTGCTTGGGCTTGAGCACGGGCTCAGGCTCCTGGCCCTCGAAGCCCTCAAAGTACACGCGGTCGCCAGGCTTGCTGCCCGCAGGCGGCTCGACAAACTCGACGGTGTTGCCGTCGGGACTGGTTCCGCACAGCACCATGGCGAACGACTTGATGCCGCGCATGGCAGCCGGCTTCAGGTTGCACACCAGGACAACCATGCGGTTCTGCATCTGCTCGATCGGAATGAACCGCACCAGACCCGACACCACGGTGCGCGGCTCGTCCTCGCCCAGCTCGATCTGCTCGACGTACAGCGCATCGGCGTCCGGGTGCTTCTTAGCCTCGGTGATGAGACCGACGCGCAGGTCGATCATCGACGGCACAATCTTGAACTCAGCCTTGGGCTCCTGCGGCTTCTTCTCCTTCTTCGCCTTCTTGTCCTTCTTGGGCTCCTCGTCATCAGCCGCCCGCTTCTTGCTCTTGGCAGGCTTGACCTCATCCTCATCGTC
>JANBPW010000030.1:0-12261 GCA_027575855.1 Linderina macrospora | reverse complement strand
TTAGACATGGATGCGATGAACTTGTTTGGCTCGTTCACCAACGACACATCGGGAGGATCAGCAACCGGTAACTCGCTAGCCGACCTAACCATCGACCAACTTCCTGGCACAACGACAGACTTTGACAATGACCTGAGTGGGTTTGGTGTCGACCTCAGTGCACTCGAACTAACCAGTACTTCGACAGCTACTGGCGGAATCGCCGGTATGGACCTGTCTGCGATCCAGCTACTACAGCTCGACGACACTGGTACAGGAGCGACAGGGCAGCCCGCAGCGGCAGGTGATCCGTCGCAGCTGATGGCGCAGCTGCTTGGCGGAACGACGCAGGCGAGTGTGGCAGGCGGTGTGCAGCAGCAAGGGTTGGGATTGGCGATCGGGCAGCCAGAAGCACCGGCTGTGGCAGCTAGACAGCAGCAACAGCAGCAGGCGACCAAATCTAGGGCGAGCTCGCAGTCATCAGAGGATATGGACATTCCACTGGCGCAGCTGGCAATGCGGCAGAGCCGGCCGGCAGCACCAGCAGCTAGCTCTGCGGCAGCACAGATGGCATCCAGCCCGGGAGCAGCTCTGGGAATTGGACTAGCAGCACCCATTGCACCGCAAATAACCAACATGCCTGCTGCTGCCATACCAGCTTCCAGCCCCTCGATAGCAGCCAGCGTACCTGGGTCCACGCCCTTTATTGAGCGCGGCACGACCGGCGTAGAATCGACGGTACTGCTGAGCAAGACCGACAAAAATGCGCCAGTGAATGCGAACTTAAAGCTAGAGCTACAGTCGCCAGACACAGCGGCGATTGAGGCACCGCTTGACGAGCTAGAGGAGATCGAGGCAAAACTGTGCTCGCTGCTAGGCACGGCAGCGACGGCAATCCGGATGCTGGCGGAGCCCAAGGAAGTGGGTGAGTTTGGCGACGACTTGCTCAACAGCGGCAACACAGCGCGGATTGAGCCGAGCGTTGACTCGTTCATGCGCACGGTTGCTGAGGTGCACGCTGGGCTGCGGCACCAGCACGCACGGCTGGTGGAGCGTGGCATTTCTATCAAGCCTACGGCGGTTTTTGCCAGCGACACGGCTGGCGCTGAGGCTGATCTGATGGTGTGGACCGACGCGGCACGGGTGCTGGCTGGTGCGCTGGACAGTGCGCTGGCCCTGCAGGCTTCCGGCTCGCAATGAGTCAGATCACTCTGAGAAATATTTTTCCAATGGCTTTTTGTCTCCCAATTCGTAATTTTCCTACACATTTTTCCTTTCCTACACACATGGCACCGTCTCCGTTTACTAAGGATCTCAATTACCTGATTGACGACTTCATTACGCGGCTGAAGCGCGGGCAAATCATGGGGTCGATGCGCGTCGCGTCGGAGACGACGAATCTGATGCGGCAAATCATTTCGCTGAGCCGGTGGGAGGACGTCGAGACGCTCCGCGACACGATCAAGCGTGTCGGCAAGCGTCTGACAGCAGCACAGCCGCGGGAGCTGCTGATGGTCAACATTGTGTACCGAGTGCTGCACATCATCAACGAGGAATCGAGTGGATTTATCTCGCGCGGACCGGCCAGCAACCAGGCAACGCCGGGGTCAGCCAAGGGCAGCGAGACGCCAGCCATGGGTCTAGGCAGCACAGCCAGCAAGGGGTTGGCTGAACATGTGACGCGAACCCTGGCAAGCGAGGCGAACAGCATGCACCGGCTAAAGTCATCGATCATCCAGTCAATCGGCGAGTACATTGACGAGCTGGAGAACACCGAGGATGGGATTGCGAACCATGCGCTGGAGCATATCCACTCGAATGAGATCATCATGACGTGCGGACGGTCGCGCACGGTAGAGTGCTTCTTGAAGTCGGCGGCGCGTAAGCGCAAGTTCCATGTGATTGTGACCGAGAGCGCCCCGGCGTACGACGGGCATGAGCAGGCGCGGGCATTGGCGGGACCGAATATCGAGGTGGTGGTGATTCCGGATTCGGCGGTGTTCGCCATCATGTCGCGCGTGAACAAGGTCATTCTGGGCACCCACGCGGTGATGGCCAACGGTGGACTGATTGCTGCATCGGGCACCCATATGGTGGCGGCAGCGGCGCGGCACCATTCGACGCAAGTGGTGGTGTGCACAGGCTTGTACAAGCTGTCGCCGCTGTTCCCGTTCGACGACGATCGCTTCAACGCTATTGTGTCGCCTGATGCGGTGCTGCCGTACAGCGACGGCCAGCTGGTGGATGCTGTGGATGTGGCCAGCCCGCATTACGACTATGTGCCGCCCGAGCTGGTGGACATCCTGGTCGACCATACTGGTGGCCACCTGCCGTCGTACCTGTACCGCCTGCTGCAGGAGAACTATGACTCATCGCGCGAACTGACTCGCGAGATCCAGAATCTGTAGAACTTTGAATTGAAACATATGGATTTATTTGTCTAAAGATGTCTAGTGGCTGCTTCACTTTGAATCGCCATCGCACTTGGGCTTCTTGAACTCGTTCTTGAGCCGGCTGAAGAACCCGGGCTTGTCCTCGTCATCGGGCCTGTGCTTGTCATCAGATTTGTGCTCGTCTTTTGTGGTCGGCGACTGACGTGGCTTGCCCAGGATCTCGTACTCAAACTCCTCGACCAACTTGCGCTGCTTGTCGGTCAGCTTAGTTGGCAGCGAGATCTTGAGCGTCAGGTACTGGTCACCGTGGTTGCTAGAGTCAATGCGCTTGATGCCCTTGCCGCGCAGACGCAGCTCGTCGCCAGGCTGCGTGCCAGGCTTGATAGTGACCTCGACATCGCCATCCACCGTCGGCACACGCACCTTGCCGCCAAGAATGGCGGTAGTGAACGGCAAATCCACATTATAGTACACGTCCGCGCCCTTCCTGCTAAAAATCTTGCTGGGCATCACACGAATGCGGATATACAGGTCGCCCGGCGGACCCTCGCCCTCGATCGGCACATCGCCGGCACCAGGGATGCGTATGCGCATGCCGTTATCGCAGCCAGCCGGTACATCAACCGCGATAGACTTGCGCTCGCGCACACGGCCCTTGCCGCCGCACGACAAGCACTGGTCAGCCTTGGAAATCGTCGATCCCTCGCCGTTACACGCCTGGCATGGCTGCCGCACATGGAATCCGCCCATCGAGTACACTGCCTGGCCAGTGCCGCGACAGGTCGGGCATGTATGCCGCTTGGCATCCTTTTTGGCACCCGAGCCCTGGCATGGCTCGCACCGCACAATCGGCGTGATCATCACTGACGTTTGCGTGCCCTTGACTGCGCTGTCAAACGACACCGTGATGCTGGCCTCGATATCCTCGCCCACAGTCATGTATCCACCGGAGCGCCCGCGCCCGGCACGCCCTGGCCCACCGCCGCCGCCCATGCCGAAACCGCCGCCGAACATCTGCGACAGAATGTCGTCCATGCTGCCGAACCCACCGAACCCGCTGCCCTCGGCTCCACCAAATCCGCCGCTGGGATCGGCTGTTCCGAACTGGTCGTAGTTTTTGCGCTTCGATTCGTCCGACAGCGTATCGTACGCTTCTTGGATCTTGATGAACTTCTCCTTGGCATCCTCAGCCTTGTTGGCATCCGGGTGGTACTTTTTCGCCAGCTGGTAGTACGCCTTTTTGATCTCGGACTGGCTCGCATCCCGCTTCACCCCCAGGATCGAGTAGAAGTCGTCTGCGCGCGCTGTCTGCGACGTGTGGAACTCTCGCCGCCCGTTGAGCGCTGATCTGCCTATTAAACGGTATGCGTATTTTTAAGCAAAGATGTCTTACCGTAAGACGGGTTTTCTGTGCCTTATTTCCGTGGGAACCAAGGACCGACCAGGAAAAACACTGAACCGGTCCCGTCCACCCCTTTCCGCAGAACGGATCCTAGTGCCCGTATGCCTTACCTTGCTTTGGTGTCGCTCTGGTATGCAAGAGCCCTGCTTGCTGCCGCGCTCCGCAGGCTCCCATTGCACCTACACCGACATGTCCCGCTTCGCAAATTGCTGCCTGTAGTATGCGTCCCCCTACACTTGCTACCACGCGTGACGATAGCATTTTAAAAACTGAACCAAAAGAGTACTAGAAATGAGAAGTTGAATTGACTCAAAATGAAAACAAGAGTGGGCTTGAACTGCCCACAATCTTATATTTGCACTATCTTGATCCCATCGATGATTCTAGATTCTACTAGATTAGTTTTCATTTGGTGCAAAGCTGGAAGGCAAGGGATGTAAGGTAATATTCACTCTAGTTAAAAAGCTAAACGCTAAATCGAAGTTATAGATATTCCCCATCTTTTGTCATAACTCTACGCGTGTCAAGTCCTCGAATGTTTAATTCTTGGATGTGCGCATACTGTTTCATACTGTCTTGGCCAAAATAGTCCTTGAATTCTTGAAGGAAAAAGAATGAAACACTAACCACTTTCAGCGATGAGACGTTAATGATAAACTCGTAAAGCAAGGAAAGGTCAAATATCAGAGGTATATGCGAGGTAAGCTGTAGGCATGAGAACTGTTCTAGACTGTTGCTTATCGTCATTGTATCGGGGATAAACGTACTATGGCTATGCTGTATATCGCTCGTGCAAGGTTCCTCATCAGGGATGATGGCTTTTACTTCCAGTCTGTTTAATGCAGACAGCTGAGATACTAGACGATAGAGTGTCGTACGGGAAATAAAAGCAAAAATACAAATGGAGGTTAGGTTTTGCCAGCCAACAGTTTTGATAGAAAGTGGGTGGTAAGATTCAACGTCAACGATCATGCTGGTAGCCATCGAGAATGAACTGAACAAGTCTTCTGTAAACTCATTGAGTGCCTGAATGTCTGTAATATTATCATCGTTCACGCCAATTGTTACGTGTTTGCTGTATGGCATACGCAGATTCATCTGCGAAAGAGCAGCGAAACTGCCAGAGATATAGAGCCTGTTAAGATGCGAATGGAGAAGAGGCGCAAATAACTGCGAATATGAGGCAGGGATATTCAGAATAGTTAAATAGTTAAGCTTCGGAGCAAATATATTCCGTGTACCACTAGCAAGTAGCCGTGGGTGGCTATGACTAGAATGTTTGGCTGTTGAGCTAGATGCTGTATCAGCTGAGAAGTTCAGCTCCATACTCTCAAGCTTCGAGAATCTGTACAAACCATTGCTGTCTGAAATAAAGCATCTCCAGGAGAAGTCAGGTGGGATATCAGACAAATACAGTGTACGAAGAGAAGGTGCATACATATAAGGAAGTGAGGTCTGTTCTGAGCCCAGCTTCAGTTGAAGATCCGTAAGCGAACTAGAAAATGAGTGATGGTTAAAAGAAACTGGTGACTGTTCGATATGTAGATATGAAAGTCGATACCATTTAAGGCTAATAAGGCGAGATAGAGGACATTCCGTATAGCCGCTACCACGTGTATCTAACGATATATGGGTCAGTGCAGGAAGGTGTGTGTGAAGATATTCAGAGAAAGTATTGGACATGTTTGTGTCAATTACGTCTTTTCCGGCGTTGTTGATGGATGTTGCGTTTCCGTCATAATCTAAACGATAAACTGATGGCCATCTTGCTTTGTGAAATAGTTGTCCATTCAAAAGCTCGATGATCGTGTCTGTATCCATATGCTCACCATTATAGCTAATGCGTAGTTTCAGTGCGAAAAGCGACAGGTCGTTTTCGACAATGAGTCGAATATTCGAGTGAACATATAGTATCCCAGTGGTAGGTGGAGTTTTGGAAATACGAATATATGCCTTTGAGAATAGCCATGGCAGTAATATTTTTCTCCACTCTCTGCAGACCCAAGCCAAAGGAAGGTAGCACGGTAAGTTTCTTTCATATCCGAAGTTAAGACCATCCCAGTCAACAGCGTAAAGAAGTATTCTCTCCAGTGTCTTTCCGCGAATGTTGTCGATAGTGGCCATATTAACAACAATGGAAAGTAGTGGAAATAGAGATGAAAAACAATATCTGACAGCACTGCCGTTTTTCGCCACATGGTAGGCAAAATATGACAAGCTGTCGATCACTGCATGTATTCCCCCTATCCCGTACACTATACCAACTGCAGATAGATTACCATATCATGTTCGAGATCAAGATATTACAACAGAACACGGATTAACCCACTCTGCGATCCACACAGCTATACTCACCGGCATGGAAGAAGACATACAAGGTCAATTTAGAACCGGAACATCTGTCACTCCTCTGGCTGCTGCACCAAGGGGCAGTACCCACGAAGCGACAGCTAAGACACTTCGTTCCATCGATAGACGGTTCCTGCATAGTCTGCCATGCTGCACGCGAAGACCTCGATTATTATTTCTGGCCATGCCCCCGGGTACAACGGCATTGGCAACTGGTGGAGAGATTCCTGCGACCTATTTGCACTGACACGCACAAGCAACATAAAATACAAATAAACAAGGATAAGGTTGTCCTGGGTTTCTACACATGGTCCGACTACATCCCCAACCCTGATGCCTGGCACGGCCTGGCACGGCCTGGCAGTCTGGGAGGTTTATCGTGCACACGCCGAAGCCAGTATGGACGGTTTTATCCTAACAGCGGAAGCGATGTTCGCCAGATTGAAACAGATGGTGCTACTGCGCATCGTCCACAACTTTAAGGCATCTCACAAGATGGACAGCACCACGTTCAGCGATCAGTGGTTGTACGCCGAATGTCTATGGTTCGCATTTGAATCTTGTGATGAGACCCGCCCGGACATACTGCCCTTCACGAATATTAGCTTACAAACCGGTGCTTCACATACAGCCACCCCCTTAGTTTTCCGGGCTGGCGGCTCGCACTGCCACCACTGTAACTCACATTAATATGTAGAAGAACTCATGATCACCTGTAACGGTTTCCCTCTCCCACGCTGTGGAGCAGTTAACCTGTGCGATTCAATAAATTACCCCTTCAAAAAAAGAGTGGTATAGCCCTCATTTGCATGTTGTGGCCGGGGGCACTGTGTACCATGTGTATGTTTTGAATGAGAAAAGATCAGAAAGCTTCGCTCATGGCGTATCGCTCTATGTCTAGGACAACATTTTGTATCCATGGTCGCTATAGATCATCGCTTGATATACTCGTATCCACAACACTACTACTCGTCTAGTTGTCTCAGGTGATGATATCCATGCTCTCACTGTGGCCACCGGTCATGGGCGCGCAACTCTTGCACACTGTGGTTCTATGCTGGGTAAGCTTGAACCGCGGTGGGCAGGACTCCGGTCTGCCAATACGTTTTATCCAAAGTGACCTTTCTGAACGTATTATTGAACGTACGAAAAGATATCTTATAGAAGTGAAGTAGGGAACTATAGTCTTGTTATTGTCGTCAGGCTTTTGGGGTTGCCTGCCGTGTGCTGTCATTAGGTTTAAGACTGGGAGTGGCGTCGTAAACCAGCCCCATGTGGTGATCTGATCCCAGAGGAACCACACACACAAGATATCTGGGATAGGGATGTAAGGTAATATTCACTTTAGCTAAAAAGTTACACACTAAGTCGAATTTGTCTTAGATATTCCCTATCTTTCGTCGCAGTTCTATACGTGTCACCTCCTCGAATATTTAATTCCTGGATGTGTGCATACTGTTTCATGCTGTCTTGACCGAAATAGTCCTTGAACTCTTGAAGGTAAAATGATGAAACCTCTACCACTTTCAGCGATGAGACGTTAATGATAAATTCGTAAAAGAAAGTAAGGTCAAATATCAGAGGTGTGCGCGAGGTAAGCTGTAGGCATGTAAAGCGTTCTAGACTGTTGCTATACTGTATATCGCCTGTGCAAGGCTCCTCATCAGGTGTTATGTTCTTCACACTTAGATATGCTAAAACAGGCAGCTGAGATACTAGATGATAGAGTGGTGCCCGAGAAATAAAAGCAAGAATACGAATGGAGGTTAGGTTTTGCCAGCCAACAGTTTTGATAGAAAGTGGGTGGTAAGATTCAATCTCAACGGTCATGCTGGTAGCTATCGAGAATGAGCTGAACAAGTCTTCTGTAAACTCATTGAATGCCTGAATATCTGAAATAGTATCGTCGGTCACACCAATTGATACGTGTTTTTTGTATGGAATACGCAGATTCATTTGTGAAAGAGCAGCGAAACTGCCAGATATATAGAGATAATTCAGATGCAAATGGAGAAGAGGTGCAAATAACTGCGAATATGAGGCAGGGATATTCTGAATAGTTAAATATTTAAGCTTCGGAGCAAATATACCCCGCGTACCAGTAGCAGGTAGCCGTGGGTCACTATGACTAGGATGTTTGGCTGTTAAGCTAGATGCTGTATTAGTTGAGAAGTTCAATTCCATGCTCTCAAGCTTCGAGAATTCGTACAAATCATTGCTGTCTGTAAGAAAGCATCTCCAGGAAAAGCCAGGTGGGATATCAGACAAATGCAATCTACGAAGAGAAGGCGCATACATATAAGGAAGTGAAGTCTGTTCTGAGCCCAACTCCAGTCCAAGATCCGTAAGTGAGCTGGAAAATGAGTGGTGGTTAAAAGAAGCTGGTGACCCGAAGACATGTAGATGTGAAAGGCGATACCACTTGAGATTAATTAGGCGAGACAGAGGACACTCCGTATAGCCGCTACCATGTGTATCTGACGATATATGAGTCAATGCAGGAAGGTGTGTGTGAAGATATTCAGAGAAAGTACTGGATATGTTTGTGTCAATGAAGTATTCTCTGGCGTTGTTGATGGATGCCGCGTTTCCAGCGAAATTCAGCAGATAAACTGATGGCCATTTGGCTTTGTGAAATAGTTGTCCATTCAAAGATTTGATGATCGTGTCAGTATCAACATGCTCGCCAGTATAGATAATGCGTAGCTCCAGAGTGTAATGCGAGAAGCCATTTTCGACAATGAGTCCAATGTTTGAATAAACTTTTGGCGTGTCACTGGTGGAAGAAATAGAAATACGAATATATGCCTTTGAGAATAGCCATGGCAGTAATATTTTTCTCCACTCTCTGCAAACCCAAACGAAAGGAAGGTATTTCTGTAAGCGTCTTTTAAATATGGAGTGAAGTCCCTTCCAGCCGATTGTGTAAATAAGTATTCTCTCCAAGGTTTTCCCGCGAATGTTATCGATAGTGGCCATGTTAAAAACAATGTAGAATAGTGAAGGTTGAGATGAAAGGCGATAGCTAATAACACTGCTGTTTTTCGCCACATGCTAGGCAAAAGATGACAAGTTGCCGATCTCTGCATGTATTCCCCTCATCCAGCACACTATACCAACTGCAGATAGATCAGCATATCATGTTCGAGATCAAGATATTGCAACAGAACATGGATACACCCACTCTGCGATCCACACAGCTATACCCACCGGCATGGAAGAAGACATACAAGGTCAATTTAGAACCGGAACATCTGTCACTCCTCTGGCTGCTGCGCCAAGGGGCAGTACCTACGGCGCGACAGCTAAGACACTTCTTCCCATCGATATACGGTTCCTGCATGGTCTGCCATGCTGCACGCGAAGATCTCGACCACTATTTCTGGTCATGCCCCGGGTACAACGGCATTGGCAACTGGTGGAGAGATTCCTGCGACCTATTTGCACTGACACGCACAAGCAACATAAAATCCAAATAAACAAGGATAAGGTTGTCCTGGGTTTCTACACATGGTCCGACTACATCCCCAACCCTGATGCCTGGCACGGCCTGGCACGGCCTGGCAGTCTGGGAGGTTTATCGTGCACACGTCGAAGCCAGTATGGACGGTCTTATCCTAACAGCGGGAGCGATGTTCGCCAGATTGAAACAAATGGTGCTACTGCGCATCGTCCACAACTTTAAAGCATCTCACAAGATGGACAGCACCACGTTCAGCGATCAGTGGCTGTACGCTGAATGTCTATGGTTCGCATTTGAATCTTGTGATGAGATCCGCCCGGACATACTGTCCTTCACGGATATCAACTTACAAACTGGTGCTTCACATACAGCCACTCCCTTAGTTTTCCGGGCTGGCGGCTCGCACTGCCACCACTGTAACTCACATTAATATGTAGAAGAACTCATGATCACCTGTAACGGTTTCCCTCTCCCACACTGTGGAGCAGTTAACCCATGTGATTCAATAAACTGCCCCCTCAAAAAATAGGGATATAACCCTCATTCCCATATTGTGGCCGGGGGCACTGTGTACCATGTGTATGTTTTGAATATGAGAAAAGATCAGAAAGCTTCTCTCATGGCGTATTGCTCTATATGTCTAGGATAACATTCTGTATCCATGGTCGCTATAGATCATCACCTGATATACTCGCATCCACACAACTGATACTGGTCTCGTTGGCCAAAGTGGCGATATCCATGATCTCACTGTGGCTACCGGTCATGGGCGCACAACGGTCATACACAAGATATCTGCAAGAGGGATGTAAGGTAATATTCACTTTAGCTAAAAAGTTAAACGCTATATCGAAGTTATACTAGATATTTCCCATCTTTGGTCATAATTCTACGCATGTCAAGTTCTCGAATGTTTAATTCTTGGATGTGTGCGTGTTGTTTCATGCTATCTTGGCCAAAATAGTCCTTGAACTCTTGAAGGTAAAATGGTGAAACTTCGACCACTTTCAGGGATGATACGTCAATGATAAATTCGTAGAGCAAGGTAAGATCAAATATCAGAGGTATATGCGAGATAAGCTGTAGGCATGTAAAGCGTTCTAGACTGTTGCTATGCTGTATATCGCCTGTGTAAGTCTCCTCATCAGATGTTATGTTTTTCACACTTAGATTTGTTAAAACAGGCAGCTGTAAGAGTAGGCGATAGAGTGTTGCCCGAGAAATAAAGGCACGAATCTCAAGAGAGGTTAAATTTTGCCAGCCAATAGTTTTGATAGAAAGTGGGTGATAAAATTCAACCTCAACGCCCATGCTGGTAGCTATCGAGAATGAGCTGAACAGGTCTTCTGTGAACTCGTTAAACGCCTGAATATCTGCAATAGTATCGTCGGTCACACCAATTGTTACGTGTTTTCTGTATGGAATACGCAGATTCATTTGTGAAAGAGCAGCGAAACTGCCAGATATATAGAGCCTGTTAAGATGCAAATGGAGAAGAGGCGCAAATAACTGCAAATATGAGACAGGGATATTCCGAATAGTTAAATATTTAAGCTTCGGTGCAAATAGATTCCGTGTACAAGCAGCAGGTAGCCGTGGGTCACTATGACTAGAGTTTTTGGCTGTTAAGCTAGATCCTGTATCAGATGAGAAGTCCAGTCGCATGCTCTCAAGCTTTGAGAATTCATACAGATTATTGCTCTCTGAAAGAAAACACCTCCAGGAAAAGTTAGGTGGGATATCAGACAAATGCAATCTACGAAGAGAAGGCGCATACATATAAGGAAGTGAGGTCTGTTCTGAGCCCAATTTTAGTTGAAGATTTGTGAGCGAACTGGAAAATGAGTGTTGGTCAAAAGAAATTGGTGACCCAATGACATATAGATTTGAAAGTCGATACAACTTAAGATTAATTAGGCGAGATAGAGGACACTCAGTATAGCCGCCACCATATGTGCCTGACGATATATGAGTCAGTGCAGGAAGGTATGTGTGAAGATAATCAGAGAAAGTATTGCACATGTCTGTATCAATTAAGTATTCTCTGGTGCTGTTGATAGATGTCGCGCTTCTATGGAAATCTAGCCGATACACTGATGGCCATTTTGCTTTGTGAAATAGTTGACTATTCAAAAGTTCGATGATATTGCCGGTGTCAATCTGTTCACCATCATCGTTGATGAAAAGTTTCTGAACATAATGCGACAAGTTGTTTTCGACAATCAGTCTGATATTGGAGTTGATATCTGGTATCTCAGTTGTGGAGGAAGAATCGAAAATGTGAATATATGCTAATGAGAATAGTCGTGAGAGCAGTATATTTCTCCACTCTCTACAGACCCAAGCTAAAGGAAGGTATTTCTGCAAGTTTCTTTTATATGTTGAGTTAAGACCACTCCAGTCAACAGCGTAAAGAAGTATTCTCTCCAGTGTCTTCCCACGAATTTTGTTGAAAGTGGCCATGTTGAAAGCAATTGAAAAAAAAAAGCGAAAGTAGAGATGAAAAGCAATATGTGACATCGCTGCTGTTTTTCACCAATTAGCGCGGACTTTCTGACAGGTTGTCAATCTATGCATGCATTTCCCCTTGTCCGACACACTATACCAACTGCAAACTGATTTATTTATCACATTCCTAATCAAGATATTACAACAAAGCATGGATATATCCACTC
>JANBPW010000029.1:0-12375 GCA_027575855.1 Linderina macrospora | reverse complement strand
GCTTAATGGCGTTGGTATTTTGAAGCTAATTGAAGATCACAAGCTGAATACGCCTGCTCCAAAGCCTGCCGCAGTCAAGAATTGCTTGGTGGCTGGCACTGGTCACTGTAGCTTGTGATGTGTGGCATCGCTACTGCCGAACATTATATCATCAAGCCAGTCGCAACATCCCATGCCGCTTGTCTCCTTGATTTGCCCTCCTCATCAATATCCGATACCTTCAGCTACAATGAGATACCCAAATATTTTGTTTATCATTGCTGCACTGCGTGCATTGCTGGGAGCCAATGGTGCTGTGACTGGAGTCCAAAAGCCCACCCTGTATGTATTTGGTGACTCGATGTCGGACATTGGCATAGTTGGAAGCATGTCATATTGGCTTGTACCGTCCTATCCGTATTGGCAATACAGGTATTCCAGCGGCCCAGTGTGGACAGAGTACCTGGCTCTGTTGCTGGACTACAGCCAACACAATATGGCTGTAGGGATGTCGGCAGCAAACGGCACACGTGGCTGGCACTTGCCATTCGTACCAACAAGTATTCTACCCTCCACACTCGACCAAATCCGTAGCTTCAAAAAGCTAACCACGGATCATGTCGTGCAGGCTGTTTCCACAGATGACATTGTAATACTTGAGATAGGTTCGAATGACTACCTCTATATGCTTGACGAAATCACCAGCGGTCGTACTAGCCCATCTGAATTTGCTCATGAGCTTGCAGCTGACGTCTTGCAACAGGTCAAAATGCTAAAGGAACTCGGATTCATAAACATTGTGGTTGCTAGCCTGCCGTTTCTGCAATCCATGCCTGCCGTCCGCTATATGCACTACGAAAGTATTACCGCCACTGTGGTTGATAACTACAATCGTGCGCTCTCGCAGCAGCTCCAAGAATGGCTGCCGATAGCTGAACTGCATTCATTTGCACTGATTGACATAACAAAGTTCATGGAACTAGCGCTCATGCCAAGTATTTCTGGTGCCCTGGGGCTCGTCGACACCACAAGACCATGTGTGGGCGCTAACATCTTCAACTTGCTCGAGCCATCTAACAGCATGACGAAGGGGCTCATAAAACTGCTCACTGATGCTCAAGAGAACGTGCAGTGCTTGGATCCAAGCACACACTTCTTCTTCGACATTGTTCACCTTGGCGAACGCGTTCATAGACTTTTTGGATACTATGCCACGGAAGCTATCTCTGCGGCAATGGATGGCAAGCCATATGCACTGACAGAGGAGAAACTGCTGAGGATTATACGCAAGAACAACCTTGGTACGCCTGCTCCGAAACCAGCGTCTGTTTAGCCTAGGACTTTTTGACATGTACTTACATGGACTATCTTTAGCTGGACATCAAATAAGCAATGAATACTGGGTCCATGCTCCTGAAGAGCAAAGGAAGCTATCAAAACTGCGTACCCAGTGCGAAGCAAGAGAGAAGTATTGCCATGTGAATGACGTGTGCCTTGACCAGCCGGACTGCATGCAAATCTGCTTCCTCTCCCCTCTCCTCCATTTTATGGTGGGAACTGGGGATGCCATAAGCAGATCTATCACCAGGCAGGGAGGATTGCCACCAATGTCCAATTGCGGCCATCCAATATGTGCTGAGATGTCTACAATAGGTGCGTCTGCGTCACGAGTAGGGGAGCAGTCCCTGTTTGAGGACTGACCAGGAAGAGAGCATGCTACTAGCTTTTGCCTTGCGAGCAATATACCAACATTGCTATGCATGTCCTTGTATTCACAAGGGGTTCAAGCCAAATTCAGATCGCTCCTAGTGTCATGCCAGCCCATATGCCGCTGCATCTAGTCTCACCAAGCTTGTCGCTTGCTGCTTTCGGCTACGGCCATTTTTTGGTTAATCAACGTATGTTGACCAGCAGTATTATTGGGCAGATGCCACCAAGCGCAAAAAGCAAAGAGAATAATGAGACACGCCATAAACATTATCCCGCCAGGTCTTGCGAATTGCACCTATATAGGGCGGTTGTATGCAGTACGGATGATGGGGCTCGCAAAGGACTGGTGGGCAACCTTTCTGTGAAAGAAGATAAAAGCCGTTCCGCGAAGCGGATAATTTAGTCCACCTCTTCCTGGAATCTGCATGCCATTTTCCGTATTACTGAACATCCCTAAACTGCGAATACATTGTTGTTTGTTATTCCAACTATCTCACCGGATCTGCCCCCTGCGCGCAGCGGTCGTTTGGAGGGTGCATGCGGATTTCTTATAAATGGGCTGAGGCAAATTGCCGGTCTAGGACATCTGAACCGCCTTGACAATCCCCACGGGCCAGTGCAGCTGCCGAGTGTTGCGTCCGCTTCAGCAATGCCGGTTGTGCATACTCTGCTTATGCCATCACCAATGGGAGTATAGTGCCCATCTCTTCGGCGGACCGTTTACAGCCTCTGTAATAGCACTAGGCACAAAGCATGGCAAGTAAAAGACCGATATCAAAAACACAATCGGCACATGCTGATGAAAAGCGGATACTATTTTTCTCTTCATGGACCCTTCCGATAAATAGAGCGACGAAGCGCCTTCGCTCATACCTAGTTGCTTCCAGAACATTGCTTCACTGGCTAATCTCTTACTTCTCGACCACAATAGCACTTTCTCTTCTGATCATGAAGTTCTCCTTTGTTGCTATCGCGGGCGCCATTGCCGTCGGCGTTCAGGCTGCTACAGTCAAGCCCACCCTCTACATCTTTGGTGACTCGCTCTCGGATGTTGGCACTCTAAAGAAGCTTACCTTTGGACTTATCCCGCCAAAGCCATACTGGAATGGGCGTTTTTCATCTGGACCAGCATGGAACGAATATCTGTCGCTGAAGCTCGGCTACAACCTCTACAACAAGGCTGTCGGCGGTGCTACCTCTGACAACTCGATCACTCCGTCGCTGCCCTTCGGTCTGCCGATCCAAATTCCCAGCTCCCAGGATCAAATCAACTGGTTCAGAACCGCGAACCCAACGTACTCCCAGAGCAACATGCGCTACATTGATATCGCCGTGCTCGAGATCGGTGCGAACGACTATCTGATGAACCTGTTTGCACTAGCTGCAGGCACCAAGACCCCCGAGTCGTTTGCTGAGCGCCTGTCCAACGAAGTTATCAGTCAACTGGATCAGCTCAAGGCAATTGGGTTCCGCAATATCGTCGTTCCCAACCTGGCGGCAATCCAGCTCACGCCTCTGGCACATATGCTCAAGGTTCAGGCTATTACCAACACTACTGTCACATACTACAACAACATGCTGTCGCAAAAGGTGACGGCATGGGCAGCAGAGGCAAAAATTGGGTTCGTCAATGTTGCTGATGTCGCAAAGTTCCTGGCAGTCACCCAGATGCCGTCAGTCACTGTTGCTCTCGGTCTAGAAGATATCAAGACCTCATGTGTGGGTGGTAACCTTCTGGACTTTGTCGAGACCGACAACTTTTTGGCCGCTCTGATAAACTTCTTCATGAACGCAAAGAGCGCTGTCATGTGCAGCAGCCCTAGCACCAACTACTTCTTCGACCCCATCCATCCTGCTGAGCGTGTGCAGCGCTTGTTCGGATACCTTGGCTTTGAGATGGTAAAGACTGCCATCCAAGGAGGCGTGTACGATATCAACGAGGCCAATATCCTGAACATCATCAAGACGTATAACTTGAACACCCCTGCCCCGAAGCCAGTGAGCATCTAAACGGCGGAGTTCGCTCCGGACCTAGCTGATTATGTCCTTGTAATGAATTTTGATAATTGTAATCTGAATCACACCAACGGACCCGAGAGTGCCAATTTCCAGTGTATATATTCCGGCCAGCTGGCCATAGCTGCCACTGGCGACACACAGCAAGTCGAGTGCAGCAGTCATATTGTCCCCCCTGAACGATGCACGGCAATGTCCGTTCACGTTCCCTAGCATCACCTCATGCATGTCACTTGCTATACACGGGGAAATGGCCGATCATGCGCTTAGTGGATATTTGATTCTGTGCCCCATGTTGTGCGCCACATTCGTGATCTCCTAGTCGCCGGTTTGCGTAAATTATTGGCAGTCTACAGGATGTCTGCACTAGTGTTTGGGTAGCGACTGCTAAAATAAAGTTTGCATTGCGTCAAAAGCAGTGAGACGACGAAATTGCTGCTAGATAATCTGGCAAACTCACCCACTTTGTTTCCCACAGGTGGTCATATGCCACGATCGGCACCGACAGTGCATATGCTGCAATGGGCTTGCTATATATCTGCAAAGTAGCTGAAAATTCCTCCTGTGTGTGCTGCACGAGTGACACGAGCGTGTTGTCTTCCACTGCATCCCTATACAATATGATTGTCAACGGAGGCGAAGCTCAATCTTCCAGCATTTGCTTCCACGGAATTTGCGAATGGCCAGCAACACAGGTATGCTCGAGCATCTTTCTAATACTATTTGCCTCTTGTGACGTGCACATGTTTTTGAATAAATAGCGGTATGGTCCGGCCGCACCAATCTCAGCACCATTATTCCTGAACCAACCGCGTTATCGTAATATCATGAGGCTATCGTTCATCTCTATCGCAAGTACTGCCATCGTCGGTATCCAGACAGCGTGTTTTGCCGTGGCTAAGCCCACCCTGTACGTTTTTGGTGATTCGCTGTCTGACATTGGCACTTTCAAGCAAATCACCCTTGGGCTAATTCCGCCTCCCCCCTATTGGGAAGGGAGGTGGTGCTCGGGTCCAATCTGGGCTGAATATCTGTCCCTGCTGCTGGGGTATAACCACTACAACAAAGCTATTGGTGGTGCGACTACTGACAATGCTGACTCGACCTACCTGCCCTCGGGCTCACCCATCCAGATTCCCAGCTGCCAGGATCAGATCAACTGGTTCAAGTTCTGGAACCCTCTGTACCATCTGACCTCTACTCGCAGCGATGATATTGCCACCCTGGTCATTGGTCACAACGACTATTTTGGAACTGTTTCCAAGCTCCAGAAAAACTCGACCACGCCTGAGGCGTTTTCGACAATGGTGTCAGACACCATTGTCGACCAGCTTAACCAGCTCAAGAACATTGGCTTCCAGAACATCATTGTTAGCAATCTGGCCGCTATCCAGTACACGCCAGAGGCAGCTATCGGGAAGACGCAGGAGCTAGCACGTGTTACCATTGGTCTGATAAACCAGAAGGTCCATGACAAGGCAACTGCATGGGCAAAGACTGCTGGGCTAAAGAGATTCTATGTTGCCGATATCGCCGGATTTGTGGCCATGTCTGTGAAGCCGACAATTTCCAACGCGCTTGGGCTTATCGATACCACCCATGCGTGCCTTGGCGGCGAGCTTCTCCATTTCTTCCAAGACAACAACTTTGCTCAGAGCCTGATCAACTTTGTCACCCACCTCGACGAAGCGCTTATGTGCAAGGATCCCTCGGTCTACTACTTCTTCGATCCCGTGCATCCTGCGGAGCGGGTCCAGCGCCTTTATGGCTATTTCAGTTACAAGGTGGTAAATGCCTGGATGAAGGGCCAGACCTATGAGCTGAACGAGGCAAACCTGCTGTCAATTATTGGCGAGTACAAGCTAAATTCGCCAGCGCCAAAGCCGGCTATGCTATATTCTTAATTTCACAGCATCTTAATAACAGTGCTAAGGCTGAGTGACAGCAGCATATACAATCACCACACTCAATATATCGGTCAACTTTAATTCAGCTACTCGGCCATTAGGATCAGCCAAATATCGGCTGCTTCTGCTGATTCCCACGGTTGGTCCATACAATCGAACAAGAAAATATTTTCTCTTGCAGCGCATGTGAAAGGCGATGTAGCTTGCAATCAAAACCATGTACGTTGTCGTGTAGCTGCCTGTAGACCTGTGCAGTGGGTGTTGAGGACCAAGCTCGGACCGGTTCAGCGAACAGGCAAACTGCGACGTAAAAATTCAAAATGCGATGCTCATTCACGTTCACTAGCAGCATGGATTAACATATTGGGGGACTGAGGCATACTTGGTCACGCCTGCTCGTCCCTCCCTCCCATGTAAAAGATATACAGAAAAACTGGGCACGGGTCATCAGCTCCTTAATAGGTGGCACATGCAAATGCATGGTTCGCGGAATTCTCAGCGCACACGTACAAAGCTTAATCTATTTATATGTTTTTGGATGTGGGTTCCAAAAAATGTTAGCATTTGAACTGTGCCCATGAACCAGATATGTACTGTGCTTATACAGCCACCATTTGAATACTGTAGTTTGGAGGATTGGAAACAGTATATAAGAAATCTTGAAGCAGCTACACCTATGTCTCTTGTCACAGGGCAAGCCCCATCGCATACAGTCAGCAATCCCATCTCTACCTCCTGCTATCGAAATAAAGATGGCGCCGACGCACCCAACCTGTTCTGTGCTTGTTCTCCAGTCACCGGATGTTTGAGTTCATATTGGGTGGGCAGTTGTCGAGCCTGTGTTAATCTCACACACTATCCATGCCAATCCCGTGAGTCGTCGTGTGAAGTAGTGAACAGAAGCATATCTCGCCACGGAATACAGTTTTTCGCCGTCCCTTTCCCGTCCTCCCGTAGCCATTCGGGAACGCATGTATATTCTCACCAGCCAAGTGAATCTGCAAGCTTGTCAGGTACGCTCATATAGCTTGAGACTGCTTACAAGGGGGATATTAGCTCATAGCAGGACTATAAATTCTAGTCGACCTCCCAGCATGGAATCCCAGAACACAAAGCACTGAGTACTACTCCACCACAATAATCTGTTGCCTCTAATTTCCTACCATGAAGTATTCTCTCCTCGCTACCGTCGGCACTGCCATCGTCACCCTTCAATCGGCATGTATTGCCATTGCCAAGCCTACCCTCTACGTCTTCGGCGACTCACTCTCTGATATCGGAACATTGAATGACCTCACGCTGGGGCTTGTTCCGCCGCCACCGTACTGGAATGGCCGTTTCAGTTCCGGCCCTGTGTGGAACGAGTACCTTGCGCTCAAGCTCGGTTACAACCTCTACAACAAGGCAGTTGGTGGCGCTACGTCGGATAACTCAAAGGCGTCGATTTTGCCTGCTGGCCTGCCCATTCAGATCCCCAGCTCGCAGGACCAAATTAACTGGTTCAAGTTCCTTCACCCACTGTACAAGCTTGACTCCTCGCGCAATGACGATATTGCTGCCCTTGTAGTTGGAGCCAACGACTACTTTGGAACCACTGCCCGTTTGGTAAATGGCTCGATGTCCCCTCAAGAGTTTGCGTCGACTCTCACCACTTCCATCGTCAGCCAACTCAAGCAGCTGAAGGATATCGGATTCAAGAACATCGTCCTTGGCAATGTAGCTGCTATTCAGTATACCCCGATGGCCATCAAAGCGAATACTACTGAGATTGCAAAGACGACGGTCACGCTCACCAACCAGCTGATTCAGCAGCAGGCGAATGCATGGGCACAGACTGCCGGGCTGACCCTGTTCAGTGTCTTCGATCTTGGAAGTCTTGTGGGCATGGTCAAATCTTCGACTGTTTCATCGGCTCTTGGTCTCAAGAATATCAACGACCCATGCGTGAACGTGGACAACATCCTGGCTTCTTTCAGCGGCGCCAATTTCCTGCAAGATATCATTGACCTTCTCTCGAACCTCAGCGCCAACATCTGCAGCAACCCGACTGACTATTTCTTCTTTGACTTTGTCCACCCCGCAGAGCGTGTCCAGCGCCTCGCTGGATACTTTTTGTACGAGACCATTGTCGCACTGCGCAGTGGGAGTTCCTTCAGTCTGTCCGAGGCCAATCTGATATCTATCATCCAGAAGTACGGCCTGAACAGCGTTGCTCCCAAGCCAGCTAGCATCTAACATCTTCTGATAATGAGTTGATTGTAATCATCCTATGCACGAATCGCCAAACAGTAATTACATTGTCTGTCACCCTGGGTGAGCTTCGGTGGAGCTCTTGCTGACATTGGTCGAGATCACAGAGGCTGTGATGGCCACATCTTCTGCGCCATTTCTCGTCTACGCTTCCATTCCAAAGAGTAAGGAACACAATGATACAGGTACTGAACCCTCCATTTTCAACATGGCACTGTCACTATTTTCTCTTTCCCCGTGAGCCACACGTGTACGGCCCATGTTTTCATAATACTTTCAATCAATTGAGCACAATAGAAATGAACCCCAATACAATTTCAGTGGCTGGGGACCCATGTATCCTAAAACCTCACTTCAGCTCGCTCACGGTGGCATAAAATGCTGTGAATCTGGACGGAAGCTTCGATGCTTCTCGTCACTACTAACTCCGCACTCCTCCTACTTCAAACCACAACCTCCCTTTACTAGTAACCTCACACTTTAATGAGGTTTTCGCTCATCTCATTTGTCGGCACCGCTGCCGTGACGCTCCAAGCAGCCTGTATTGCCGTCGCCAAGCCGACCCTCTTTGTTTTTGGCGACTCGTTTTCCGATATCGGCGCACTGAAGGAGCTTACTCATGGCGCCATCCCTTCGTTTCCGTATTGGGAAGGTCGCTGGTCTTCTGGCCCGATGTGGAACGAGTACTTGTCTCTTTTGCTTGACTACAACCTCGACAACATGGCCATAGGTGCTGCATCCATTGATAATGCAGTAGAGTCACTTCTTCCCTCCGGAGTTCCGATTCAGATACCTAGCGTCCAAGACCAGATTAACACGTTCAAGAACGAACATCCTCGGTACAGCCTAAGCACTACGCGTAATGACGACATTGCTGCGCTTTTCGTTAGCACGGTTGACTACTTGGCCAATATAATCCGTCTGATGCATAACACTACCGCTCCAATCAAGTATGCGACCATCGTCTCAGATGGCATACTTACCCTTCTCGATCAACTAAAAGAAATAGGCTTCAAGAATATCTATGTTGGAAATATGGCAGCATTCCAGTATACGCCCTTGGTCAAAACTCTGAAGATACAGGCCGTTACAAAGACGTCGGTCGACCTGGCCAACCAGATGATCCGTGACAAGACCGCAGCATGGGCTAAGGCAAACAGCATCGGCCTGTTTGATATCGCTGACCTGGGCAAGTTTGTTGAGGTTACCCAGGGATCCTCTGCAATCGCCTCTGCACTCGGGCTAACAAATATCGAGGATGCCTGCGTTGGTGGCGAGCTGCGTCGACTCTTCCAGGACGGCAACCTCGTACAGCACCTCATTGATCTAGTGATCAACCTTGATGAGGTACTGATGTGCAGAAGTCCAACCGAATACTACTTCTTTGACTCTGTTCATCCATCCGAGCGTATGCACCGCCTCTTCGGGTATTTCACCTACGAAGCTATCACGGCGCAAAGGTCTGGGTCCACTTTTAGCCTGAACGAAGCTAACATTATCTCAGTCATCCAGAAATATAGCTTGAACAGCGCTGCCCCCAAGCCAGCCAGTCTCTAGTGTTTTCACATAGCTGAGGTTAATTGCAATCATCCTGTGCACAAACCACCAAACACAGACAACAAACTTTGATGCTTGCACAGTGCAATCCACCTTTGCAGTCCTAGAAAAGAGGAGCAGAATGCACCCTGTTGAGAACTGATCTACCAATGGCAAGAGCCTCAAATATCCACCAAATGCACGCTCACATTCTTGTACAGCAGACGGTGGCGATCTTAGAATGCCACCGAGCATCATGTGGGGTGTGTACCACATCCAGGCAAGTGCAGCGAGTAGGGGCACAGGGACAACCCCCGCCTTGGACCGAAAGCGCACATGTAGCTACAGTCCAAAAGGAATGGCTTTTGCATACCATATACGGATGAAGCTTTTATTTTCCTTTCGAAGAGTTCCTAGGGATGACGAGAGCAGCAATCCGTGTGCCCGCTCAGTAGTTCCTCCATTTTATTTCTTGTTTGTTGTCTGTTGGAGCAAATGTCGATATGCAATGGCACGAGGGAATGTATCTCTCGTTACCTGCTGAGATATTGCATATCCTGTTTCTACTAACAGATTCCAGACTGTGCAACACTCAGTTGTCGGGAAGATGGATGGATCCGGATGCCATTTCCATGCTCCGTGCTTTCAAGAGACGGGGAGGTCTGGCTGCAAAATGCAAGCGCTGCTACACCCTTGCTACCGATTATTGGACTGTCGGTGTAGTGCAATGGCCAATTTTTCTGAGAGAAAATCCAGAGGATCAACACCAGATCCGTTCGTTCTGTTCCACACCTTGGCTGATCGCCACTCTGCTGTCGCAAACTGCCCCTGGTCTGCTCCTCAGAATATTGATAGCCATTTGGTAGATAAATGGCCCGTCCAGGGATGGCCATGGCCAAACAAATGCAGTCCATCGTGAAAGAGTAGCAAATCGTAGCGGTAATATGCGCATGCTATTTTCTCCACCAGACGAGCAAGCACACTGTCTATCATGTACGCAGTCACAGAATAGACGGACCTGTTTCTACCTGTCCTTTTCCCTTAAATAGCTGAGCATTTGGCTATCACCGCTGCATAAAAATCGTTAGTTACCGACACAACAAACAATCATAATATTCCTGGTACATTCAAATAGTTGTAATGAAGCTCTCGTTCCTGTCCATCGCCAGCACTGCTGCACTAACGCTGCAGACAGCCTATGTCGCTGTTGCCAAGCCTACTCTCTTCATCTTTGGTGACTCTCTGTCTGATGTCGGCACCCTCAGGCAGCTCACCCTCGGGATTGTTCCCCCGCCACCGTACTGGAATGGGCGTTTCAGCTCTGGTCCAGTGTGGAACGAGTACCTTGCGCTCAAGCTCGGCTACAACCTCTACAACAAGGCTATCGGTGGAGCGACTTCGGACAATTCAAAGACCTCTCTGATCCCGTCGGGCCTGATCGTGCAGATCCCCAGCTCCCAGGACCAGATCAACTACTTCAAGTTCATCAGACCCCTCTACCAGTTCAGCCCCACGCGAAACGATGACCTGGCAGTCCTTGCAATTGGCGCCAACGACTATTTTGCGACCATGTTCAACCTCATGCTCAACACCACCACCCCGGAAAAGTACGCTACAGTTCTTTCCGACACCATTGTTAACCAGCTGGAGCAGCTGAAGGATATTGGGTTCAAGAACATCTACGTTGCCAACGTCGCTGCCATCCAGTACACTCCGATGGCGCAGATGCTGAGGATCCAGGGTATCACCGCAAAGTCAGTCAATCTTGTTAACAAGATGATCCAAGACAAGACTGCTGCATGGGTCAAAACCGCCGGGCTCAAGCTGTTTGGAATCGCCGACATTGGCAAGTTTGTCGAGATTACCCAGACGTCGTCCAAGATCCCTGCAGCCCTTGGACTTACCAACATGAAGGAGGGGTGTGTTGGCGGAGAACTGGCAGCGTTCCTTCAGGATGACAACTTCATCCAGCACCTTATTGATTTTGTCACCAATATCGACGAGGCTCTGCTGTGCAAGCAGCCGACTTACAACTACTTCTTTGATCCGGTCCACCCCGCTGAGCGTATCCAGCGCCTCTATGGATACTTCACCTATGAGGTTATCGCCGCAGCACGCAGCGGCTCGACCTTTGCTCTGTCTGAGGAAAACCTGCTCACAGTCATCCGGAAGTATGGTCTGAACTCTGCTGCTCCCAAGCCAGCTGCTATCTAAAATCAACGATTATTTGAATAAACCATTGACGTGTCACTTTAGTCTGAAGCAGATATTTCTGTTGCTTGTAAGACCTCTTCATGTATTGTCGTGGACCGATGTGCTTGCGGTACTAGCTTTGTTTATTCTTCAGATAACCCATCAAAAATACATTTTGCCTGGTGGCGCTGGTGTTCAAGGTAATTAATTTACACCAATGTGGACAGTTCACGATCGCGGACTTATTGTCAGTAGTAGGGCATAGTTGATAACGAACCTGGCGCGGATGTTTGGTGCTCTCTGATTCTTATTGTTGTTATTGCATGTTGCCAAAATAGTGGCGAACCGGGACATGGATATGCCTTTTTTGTAGCGAGCTCCTTGTTAAGACCACATATTGATGCAGGCATGTTGGCACGGGTTTGGAAGTGGTGCCCCTCCCCTGCTTACGCTAAATTGAGAATGGGCACGGACTTGCAGAGGATCAAATGGAACTCCATCATGAAGCTTCTAGAAGCCCTATTCTCGCAAAATAAATGCTTCCCGTTCACAAAGACAGGTTGCCAATATGAACGTCTACACCCCCTCCACAAGCGTAAATTCTATGTGCATTGGCGATCGCAGAGTATTTGTGCGCAATTGCATTCGTCCCCTTTCAGGCAAAGCTGATATCTATAGCAGGTGTTGTTTTCAGGACAGGTTATAGTGAATGTCTACGTTGTTCACCATGTTTGCAGCGATTATAAGTAGTTGCCAGGATAATTCATATCAGAGAGGAGTTATC
>JANBPW010000027.1:0-13616 GCA_027575855.1 Linderina macrospora | reverse complement strand
GTGGTCCCATTGAACGGGCCATGCAAACAGCGCCTCGGGCTCTGACGGGATCTCAGCAATCAGATGCTCGATCTTGGTGCGTCGCGGATCGGGTGTCTCGGCGGGGGGCTCAGTATGGGTTTCCGCAGGCTTTTCCGCAGGCTTTTCTTCCGGCTCCTCAGGCACCTTCGACGGGCGCTTAGCATCCTGTTGCGCCTGTTGCGCCTGCTGCTTTCTCCGTGCCTCCTCCGCCAGCCTCTCCTCCTCGTGCCTCTGCTGTCTCCTATCAGCCATATCCTGTTCAATCTCACGATCCCTCACTGTCTTCCGGTGATGCCACCAGCGCTCGCGGTCCCGGTAATACTCGTGGTCGCCCATTCGTGCCTCAGTGTCATCGTCCCATGCCGCAAACCGAATCATCATGGTCTCGCGTGCTCTTCCGCGCTCCTCGATGCGGTCCAGATCGCGCAGCAGCAACTTTTCAATATGCCTTGCACGGTCTGCTTCGTCGCGGGCTAGCCGGTGCTCCCGCTCAGCCGCCCCATCAATGTACACCCGCTTCCTGTGTGCTTCTGCCTGCTGCTTCTCCCAGACTTCTTCATCTTCGAGAGTAACCGACTGGGGATCGACGGGAAGTGCACGCGATACACTGCGAGTCGCCGATTTTGACCGCGCCTGTTTGTCAGATGATCCGCTGGCTAGTTCGGCAACAGGCTGGTCCACTGGCTCCTTGTCTTTGACTTCCTCGGTGGTCTCACCAGCCTCGACTGCAATGTGCTCGCTCATCTCCTCCTTGATCTTCTCCACTGTCTCCTTTGCTGCCTGAACCGCGCTCTTCTTGTCCTTGTCGTCGCCAGCCTCGACCGAAATAAGCCGATCGCGGAATATATTCAACGACCTTTTCAAGCCAGCATCAATGGTGATCACCAGCCTCCGCGGCTCAACGCCCGGCAACTCGCACTGATCGTCGCCCAACGCCAGTAACGCACACATGGCATCCTTGGATGTTGCGAATTCGCAGAACCCGAATTTTTGCGGCTTGCTGTCTGCATCATCCACGCGTTTCCAGCTCGTGACTGTCCCGCAAGCTCCCAGCACCTTTTCAATCCACTCATCAGCCACGCCATCCGTAATGTTGCCGACAAATACTGTCACTGGGCGGTCGCCCAGCGAACTGCGCCGATCTAGCTGTGTGTCGGCACCGGGGGCGTCCAATCCCTCGCCTGGTCCAAACGTGTTCACTATCGGCCCGCTATACATCCGCGGTGGTCCGGGGCGCGGTCCACGCGGTGCATAGCCGCCTGAAGGTCGCTGCGGCTCAGCATTCATGTGCTGCATTGGTGGTGGTGCGTCGTCGTAGCTGTCTAATACGTCCAAGAAATCATTAGCGTTTTTGTTTTCGGTGCATTCCGTGTGACCTTAGCTTCAGGCTGACTTTACCTAGGGGTGGTGGCTGGTACGAGCTCATTATGCTTTCTCGAGTATAATTTACAAGTGTAGGCGACAGAACAACAAAAGAAAAAGAGCAGAGCAAAAGTGCAGGGGGAAAAATTAGTCGCTTACACTTTTGGCTATAACTAGCATCGACAAGGTTATGTAACTCTCCAGTCGGCTCGGCTCGCCCGACACCCATAGAAACCCTGTGTCCAGAGATTTGGCTGCGAAAAAACAGGACATGGCTTGCATGTCTCTGTACGTTCGCTTCTCTGCTTCCTCCCCCTCCTCCCCACTTACGCTCACTCCTTTTAATCAATGAATGCACTCACCAACCGTCGCTCTGTTCATGAACATACCGACCACTCGTCTGCCAAACCCTACTCAAAGAAATACAATGACCGAGCTGACAGTGACTCTGTATTTCCTATGCCGCGGCACCAGTCGAGCGCATGGCGGTCGTACTGGTCCCACCGTAAGGACGAAGGAGACTCTCTTATAAACTGTCCGAACCTGATATCTGCAGCCGAACGGCTGTTGGAGATTCCTGGATTCTGCCGTGCCTCGAGTGCAAGAGTTCCAAAGGAGCTGCGTGATAGCGATGGTGACATTTGCTCATATAAACATTTGCAAAGGCTGCAAAACAAGGACTGGGCAAATGCTATGTATGTGGTGAGAGGATATATGGCAATGTGTTTGAGCAGAATGTTTTTTGCTAATGGTGACT
This sequence comes from Linderina macrospora, assembly GCA_027575855.1. Taxonomy (NCBI): domain Eukaryota; kingdom Fungi; phylum Kickxellomycota; class Kickxellomycetes; order Kickxellales; family Kickxellaceae; genus Linderina; species Linderina macrospora. Next base: position 11,476 of record JANBPW010000027.1, on the reverse strand, counting down.
TTTGATATAGTGTGAAGAGCCTGCCAGATAGAATAGACGAGTGCAGGAATGGCCAGGTATTACAGAAGCTCGACCACGCGCTACAGATCGACCCAGAGTGCATCGAGGCGCTCAAAATGCGAGCCACCCTGTGAGTACACCACCAAATAGCGTCATTGCAGACACTCTTCCCGCCTCATCCACGCCATGACTAGCTGACCCCTCCCACTTTATCTAGATCAATCCGTACTGGCCAGCTGACAAGGGCACGCCACGATGCTGATACCCTTGATGCCATTGCAAAAGCCAGCAAGAGCCCCGACTCAGAGCTTACAGCTTTCATCAATGATCTGTATGAACAGCTGGACAGCTACGCCAAGTCATTGAGACGTGAGAGAACTGGCCGCGCACATTCACGCAGGCGGCATTCGAGGTCGCCACGCAGGGGTCGGTCGAGTCATCGCTCGCATTCGCGCTCGCGGTCAAGATCCAGAAGATACCGCGATGACCGTGACAGGCGACGCCATCACTACCAGCACCATAAAGCTAACGGATCTCGCCGTGACTCTGATGACTATCGACGGGAACGCCGTCGATGATGTGGCAAAATGCAATTTCGACGGAATAACTTCTGCATACTAGATATCTGTCTTCGTACAACCTCTTTATTGCTTCACTCAATGTTATACAACCTGTCTCTAAGCTCGTCGGCGAATCTTCTTAGTTCGTCATTGTGGACAGTTTTCTTGGTCCAAGAGACCCTTAGCCCCTCCGAGTATGCGGGCTTTGGCACCAAGTGGAAATGGACATGGTCAACCTGCTGGTAAGCGAGCGTCCCGTTCTTCTGAAGAATATCGTAGCTCTCGACGCCCATCGCCTTTGCAATCTTCTTTGCTACCAGGAGGATGTCTGACAGATACTTGTCTGGCAGCTCATGCATTCTTACGGCATGGTACTTTGGAATAATCTGCACATGCCCCTCAGTGAGCGGGTGTATGTCCAGGAACGATGTTGTGTGCGCAGTTTCGGTGAGTCTGTACGACTGAGCCTCTCCCTTGATAATCTTGCAGAATGTGCAGCCCGAGCTTAGCACTGATAAAGACATGGTTTCAAGAGGTGGAAAAGATATAAGCGGGTGCTAGCGAAAAAAACAGCAGTGAAGGAGACAAGTGGTTGATATCTTTCATTCCAAGCAAACGCGTACGTCGTGGTTCAGCTGCTCTGCCCCTTCAACCACCCTGCTGGCAGGCATGCTGCGGTCACTCCAACTTCACAAACACATCCAACTCTGCAGCCTGTTTAGTGCAGAGATCATCACAAACTTGGTATATTGTCAGCCAATGAATCGTCGTACTCGAAACAATGTCGCACAATATGATATATAGCAAGACATAGTATGAGGATGCTATCCAGAAGATGTTGACACCCCGTCCATGTGTCCAAGGCAATTGCTGTCCAGGGTGCGAAAACTGAACATAAGCATGCATTCGCCTGCTAACATTAACGAGGACACGAGTAGCTTAGAGCTTCTCCTTCAGCTGCTCGCCCAGAGCCTTGAGGTCGTCCATGTTGGCCGGCTTAGTCGGCCAACCGACACCCAAGCCCTCCTCAGCGTTGGGCTTGGGGATAACATGGAAGTGGACATGCATAACCTCCTGGTGAGCCAGACGACCGTTGTTCTGCAGGATGTTGTAGTTCTCGGCGCCCAGAGCCGTGGCGATCTTCTTGGCAACAGGCATCGTGTCGGCCAGGAACTCGTCAGGCAGCTCGTGCATCTTCTGGGCGTGGTACTTGGGGATGACCAGGGCGTGGCCCTTGGAGAGCGGTCCGATGTCGAGGAACGCGAAACTGTGGGCAGTCTCGGCGAGCTTCACGGAGGGGATCTCGCCCTTGATGATCTTGCAGAAGAGGCAGTCGGCAGCGAGCTTCGAAACCATTGTGCTGAAATTATGAAAGGTTGAAGTTCAAATCGCGTTGGAAAGTAAGTAGAGGAGCAAAGAGAGTACCCACGGCTCTACAGCGGAGAATGAACTGCATAGTGGCTCCCCCCTAGTCCACAGAGACGAATTTTTTTGGAAATTTATTGCAAATTGAGAGGCTGCTGTTACTCGGCAGCCGCAGAGGTCGACGCAGCCGGCGTCTTCTCTGTCGCCCTGCTCTGCTGCTTTTTCTTCTCGAGGAACTTTTTGCGTGCCTCCATCAGCATAAACTCCTTGCGCTTCATCAGCACCTCAGCGCGCTTAGTCGCATCAGCCTCCCAGACCTTCGGCGGCTGAGGCGGCAGCGGCTCCGCATCAGCGTCCTTCGAGATCCTCAGCCTATTGACCAGCGGCGACTGAGCCGCATTCAACTGCACACCTGACGACGTGGCTCCCGATCCCGCTGTCCGCCGCTGACCAGCGCCCGAGTTCAGCGTCATAGTTGTTTCACCAATCATCACCGGCCGTGTCTGCGGCTGCTGCCGTGCCTCGGGCGGCATAGGCAGGGTGCCGCCGTTGCGTAGGATGTTGTCGCTGGTGATTACTGGAGAGCCCGTCCGCGACAGGTCCAGGCGGATGGCTGCCTCGGGGATATCGGGGAACATGGCTTGGATAGTCTGCACATGCTCCGGCCGTACGATATGTAGTCGCCGTTGTTCCCGTCCTGTTGCTCCGCCGTGTGCCTGGTCGTTGCCGCCGTGACCTAAACATCAGCGCGCTGTTAGCTACATTGTACGTTGCATTTTGCCAGCCTCATTTGTCTGCAGAGAATAACCTACCCAGCAGCCAGCGGAGGACTACGAAAATTATGCCCAGCGCAATGAAGAATGTAATAGAGTCGTTCATAGCCCTTGTTCCCGTCTGTGTTCAAATTGGCAGGCAGCCTGTGACCATCTAGGAGAAATTTTTGTGAAGGGTAAAGAGTAGAAATATAAGGGTGGTGGAGAGCTGCGAACAAGAAGTGAGTATAATTGCTGAGGCGTGTGCCATGCGTGTGCTTGCTTGATTATTCATGCCAGTCACTCGAAACATGTTTTCATCGGTTATTCTCGTCTGCCACCAGCAGGCTCACCAATAAGATCTCTACGGGCTGTTCAGCGCACCAGGCATGCTGATGACCGCGGCATCAGGGTGGTCGTCGTCCTCGCCGCCCATAGCCTCGTAGGCGTCGCTCCGGAACGACAAGCCCGGGATTCCGGCCCCGCTGTTCTGCAGCGACTGCACGGCGCAGGCAACCGACAGAGGCTTGACCAGCAGATTGGCCAGCACAAACAGCAGCGTGAAGTTAAGCGAGCCCTTGGCCAGCACCCACAGCACATCGAGAACCACAGTGGCCGCCAAGATGACTGTAAACCGCTTCGTCTGGACTCCGTCAAACTCGCCGCGCAGAATAACCAGTCCGTAGAGCGCCACTGGCAGGTTGTATGTGGGTGCAGTGCCCAGGGCGCTGACGAGCGCGAGGCCGGTGTGCACCAGCATGAGCTGGCTGAGGTCGAGGTTGCGCGAGATCTGTGTAAAGGCGTCCATGTTCTGACTGCTGAAATAACGGAAGGGAATGCTTGTTTGGTGGCTCTCCAGCACAATATGCGGTCCGCTATGGCCGAAATTTTCATGCATGGTCCATGAATCACTTTGATAATGGGCTTCAGTATATTTATGTGTCCACATAACAAACTATTTACTCCTGAGTGTAGCCGTTCGGGTTGTTCTCCTGCCAGCGCCACAGGTCTTCGCACATGGTCTTGAGGTCGCGGCTGACCGTGAACCCCAGCTCCTTGGCGGACTTTGATGGGTCGCAGATAACCGTAGCCACATCGCCGGGCCGGCGCGGGTCATTGACGTAGGGGATCTTGTGGCCACAAGCAGCCGACATGGCATCAACCATCTCCAGCACAGACTGACCAGTGCCTGAACCCAGGTTGAACACCTCATAGCCATGGTTGTCGGTCAGGCGCTTGAGCGCCGCAACGTGAGCCTCAGCGAGGTCCATCACATGGATGTAGTCGCGCACACCAGTGCCGTCGCGCGTGTTGTAATCGGTACCAAAGACATGCACCTCCTTCAGCTTGCCCACGGCCACCTGCGACACATACGGCATTAGGTTGTTCGGGATCTGCTTCGGATCCTCACCCATGCGGCCCGACACATGTGCACCAGTTGGGTTGAAGTACCGCAGCATAATGGCATTCCACCCATGCTCAGCATCAGTCACATCGTGAATGATGCCCTCCATGTACAGCTTAGTGCGCCCATACGGGTTGGTGCAGCCCAGCGGGTTGTCCTCGCGCAGCGGCTTGCCCTCGGGATCCGCCTTGTAGACAGTGGCAGACGACGAGAACACAAGGTTCTTGACACCAAACTCAATCATCACGTCGAGCAGGTTCAGCGTACCGGTGATGTTGTTGCGGTAGTAGTTGAGCGGCTTGCGCACTGACTCGCCCACTGCCTTGAGCGCCGCAAAGTGGATTACGCTGGAGAACCTGTACTGGCGGAACACTCCGCGCAGGCTCTCGAGGTCTCCCAGGTCGACCTTGTGGAAAGGAATCGAGTTGTCTTGCAGACCACCCAGCTCCTCAATGCGCCGGAGAGGGATGTCGCTGCTGTTGCAGAGGTTGTCGACAACCACCACCCTGTAGCCTTGCTTGATCAGCTCCAGCACAGTGTGCGAGCCGATGAACCCAGCACCACCGGTGACAAGGACGTATGTTGCGGACGACGAAGCTTCAGCCATGTTTGCAAAAAAGTATGCGGAAAATATATGAAGAGGAGGCGGACACGGATACAAAGTGGAAGCACACAGCCCCCAGTCCGCAACAGACTTATTTATAGTGTGATTTTGCATTTGCCACGCATTCATCAGCTGCTGCCCGAGCTGCTGATTCGGTTCTGATCGAATCGGATGCTGGTCGAGTGACACACCCCCGCGTGCCACACGGCGGGTTGCCACTGACCGACAAGGTGATATCGAACCTGGTCCGTGGGCAGGCAGGTGCCGCCGGACCATGCAGTATTAGTCCCGAAATCCATCGACAGCTTGATCTGCAGCACGCTTTCCCCCAATCCTCCCGAACCTGTGCCACCTAAAAGGAAGACGTCATAAATCCGGAATTCCCCCACCCATCGGCACTTGCTTCGTCATCAGCGCTAGATTGCGATTATTAATCAAATCCGCCATATGCCACATGCCACATGCCGGTTGCAGTTACCCATTGCCGCACGCCCCAGTGACGGTTTGCTATAAAAACCTCCAGACGAGCCCATTCTTGCTGTCAGCTCCCTGAACAGCTACCTGAACAAAGACACACTGCCATAATGCCTATCATCGAAGTCTCCACCAACGTCAAGAACACTGACTCCAAGAGTCTCTCGCTAAAACTCGCCACCCTTGGCTCCCAGCTCCTGAGCAAACCTATCAACTACATGCTCGTCAATGTCACCATCCAAGAAGGGCTTACCCTTGGTGGCGCTGATAAGCCTGCAGCCCTGGTCCACGTTGGCAGCATGGGAAATGTTGGTGGATCGCTGAACATCCCAATCGTTGCTGGTATCAACGAGCTGGTCAGCAGGGAGCTGAATGTCGATGGCGAGCGCATCGTCATCGTTATCAAGGAGCTCCAGCAATCAGATGTTGCTGAGAATGGCAAGACCTTCGCCTAAGACTTGTATTTTCTACGCTTGTGCTAGCTGAGTACATTCTTATTAGCAATATATGAATTAGATCATCATCACACCATTCTTCTACTTTGCTATGACGTGTCGCTCGATCCTGGACAGGACATGGTTCCCTCTCTTTCTCTTTTCTCTTTTTCACCTTTACTGCTCTAAGGTGCTCTATTGCACATACGTACCTGACCTCTTTATTGAACTGCCATTATGCCTATTATCGAAGTATCTACCAACGTCAAGGGCGCTGATACCAAGGGTCTCTCGCTAAAGCTTGCCAACCTTGGCTCCCAGCTCCTGGGCAAGCCTATCAACTACATGCTCGTTAACGTCACCATCCAAGAAGGGCTTACGTTTGGCGGGACCGATGAGCCCGCTGCCCTGGTCAACCTTGGCTGCATCGGCAAGGTTGGTGGTTCGCTGAATACTCCGATCGTTGCCGGTCTTAACGAGCTGGTCAGCAAGGAGCTGAGTGTCGATGGCAAGCGCATCTACGTCGTTATCAAGGAGCTTCAGGCATCCGATGTTGCCCAGAACGGCAAGACTTTCGCCTAAGAGTTGTTCGCAATAAGCTTGCGCCAGCAGAGCAAATTCTTACTATAATCACGCTATTTCTACCAAAGCTCTGAATCATTCCGGTGCTTCTCGATGATCTCGTTGATACGGTTCTGCCGGACGATATACGGATGCGCGAATGAGCCAAAGAATGCCTCCTTTGCTATTCTGTACCCCTTGATTGCAGTAGCGCGCACTGCATATGGAAGCACATCCGCCGAAACAACCATGCCGCCGGTAAGCGGACCCACATCGTCAATATGGCTGTCGTGGTAGATACCAACGCCATATAGACCGTCGCTCAATGGGCGGATCCGAATCTGCACATTGCCGAAATCGCCGCTGATGGTCTCTGGCCGGTACCTGCGTTTCGACTCATTCCATATGATATGGACATGGTCATTGCCAATATGACGCTTCTTGTTTGTCTGCCGTGGGTCTTTTGGATCAAATGGCATGAGGCTTGCTTCATGAAACACAAATTCAATGTGCTCGTTGGCAAAGTACAGACACACCTTCCCATCAGAGCCGTCGCTTTCCATTTTGGCAGTAAATCCATCAAACGTTGCCAAGTCGACGTACCATCCGAGACTCCGGATAAATTGGCGGTATCGCTCGCTGGTATCGGCTACGGTGTTTGACAGTATCTGGCTTTCGTCGCGCTGGCCGTGTCCAACAAAGAACACAGCTGCCTTGATCGTCTCGCGCGAGTGGATCTTGTCGAGTGCGCGCAGATCGCGGATCAGTGCGTCGCTCATCTTTAGCGTTGAATGGACACAGCTTATTGACTGACCCATGTTGAACGCCTTGTGGTAGCGAACTAGTTCTTGATAGCGACCTAGCTTTGATATCCCTCTACAGGTGGTTCAACTATCAGATATGTGGTCCTCACAAGCCCGTAGTTTATGTCATAATTTGATATATGCTACTTACTCCTGCTCCTTTCGTGCATCTGTAGGTGATACCGTGTATCTGCGTATCACATTTTCCACAGCTGGAGATATCGGGTGCGCTGCATTGTTGTTGCCTTCTGCCATTAAGACCGCATCCCTTTCCTCCTTGAGGAATTCTTGGATTTCCTCAAACATCCTGTGGTCCTCTGGATCCGAGCCTTTCCGGTCGCGCCCCCACTGCTGGTAGGCGCTTGGGATGGTGAAGGTGGCATCTCGCATCGATTCTGGAATATCCGCATAGTTGAAAATGTCTTTGGATGTCAATGTGCTACAATGAGAGACATCGGTCAACCAAAGTCCATTCATTTCTTCTGGATACGTAGTTGACGCTGCAATCACATATGTACTTACTGGACTACGATCTTTGGCTCGGAGCGGCGACGCTGAGATCCAGTAGCATCCGAAGCGCTCATATTGGTAGTTCTAGAAGCCTGCTGATTTCTGCAAACAATGCTGTCGAATTCATGTGATCGCCTCTCGGGATAGCACGTCATGTCGTGTGGGATATATACACGCCAGGCTTGCTTGTTCGCACAACAACGCACACTTCTGATACAGACTACAGGTTTATGATCAGTGACGAATATGTAGTATGGTTGTTTGTGTATCGGTGTCTTGCTGAATATTTGCCAACACTTACATTCAGTGTCCTTTTCGTCAAAAACAGACATGAGCATGTTCCCATGCGCATAGACAATGCATTCGTCTAATCCCTCGTCAAAGTGCCTTACAATAGTGGATTTGTCGTCCGTGGAGCTATAATTTATCGTGGTACATCAGTATCCAACGTGCTCACAAGCCATTCCCGGATACGATGGGGCTACTTGGCAGTACTTACAGCTCGGTCTTCAAGATATTCTGTTGTCGAACAGACTCGTCGAAATAAAACATCATGTGTGCGTAAAATATCTCGCCAATGTGCTACAGCGCAAACTTCATGTGTGCAAGTATAGATTAGCCGCATTGAGATATTTCCAATATCCACACGTTGCGCCAAACTACTTGCTTACCATCAACATGGCTGCTGCGTTTTCACAATCCTGGGTCGGACTATCCGCATTCGCCATTGTTTGCCGCTTCGGCTTTGCTGGAGGCGTATACAAAGCTGGCTCAAGTCGAAGTACTGTTCCAGTGGCGAGCTCATAGCGTACCAAAATCTGGTTGTACAGATGTGGAATCGTCCTGCCTGGTGTGTTTGGGTGAGCAAAGCGCTGGTGTATCTTCTCCACCAGGAAATCGCGCACAGCTGCTGGATCTTCGATGTCGTCTTTCGCAACTCCCTTCAATGTAATCAGCGCTGGCGCAGCCGACAACAAACCCTCGAGCAGCCAGACCATGTCCCAGATAACTTTTACTATATCGTATATAGTTGCTGATTAATGGTGCTTGCACGCATTGAAGGTGCCCTCTACCACTCATTTAGTACTACACTTGCCTTTATCTGTGCTGATATGGTCCTCCAGCCTATCAAGTTGCTCAATGATCGCCTTCATGAGCTCCATTGCGATCATCTGCAATCTAGGGTATCCAAGGTATTTCAAGGGGTCCGGGTGATTGACCACAAGAAACGCAATGTTGTTTGTTGTGGTGTGAACTGTTGACAAGTCGTCCGAAAACAGTCTGCTCAGGTTGGACACTAGACAGTTGGTGATGAGCTGGCTGTGCTGAAGGCTATCAAACAATTCAATCGGCGGAACATGTTAGCACGCAATCATCAAATACATTTTGCGCATATGAAACGGCAGGCGGAATCACAACGATGAACTCACCTTGTATCAGCGATCGACAACTCACTCGCGCAGATGACTGCCAGACCACGCATAACGTTGTGTTCAATTTTTAACTGAGGCTTCTTGTCCAGCGCTGCTAAATGCGAGTCATCAGCGGCTATCTTCCACAGCGACTCGCACAGGCGACCAAAAATCGGACCCCCTCTTTCCCAAGTGAGAACGTGCCTTGAAGAACCATTAGGACGAACAACAGCAGGGAATGTTTGCTGTCGCAGGCTACGTATTGCACTGATAAGCGGGTCTTGAGAGCCGCCAATGCCCCCATCGTGTGCATCTGTGAGCTTCGCTACTCCTGCATCGCGATAGTTGGCGAATAGCGTCCGCTCGCTGCTCAAAAGTGTTGCAATGGATATCATCAGCAGGTTTGCGCACTCGATAGCTCTGTCTGACAGCGTTTCTTCGTATGTTTCCCTTTCGAATAACTACAAGGATAGAAATAGTTTTTGTTGTAGCTGCATGCATCCTCGTAAATGTATAAATAGCATACCTATAAATCTGTCGCATAACTTACCAGACGATGCATAGCCTGCTCTATCACATAGAGCAGCATCTTGCTTCCGGGCATACCGGTGCACATAATGTTGCGGCATTCCTGCACGATCGCCTCGACAAACTGGTGATCGAACGGCTCACCTCTGGCGATAGGACACAAGTAAATGAGCAGCAGCTGTATGAAATACGATCGGACTTCCAGACCAGTTCCAAGCGAAGTATCGCTTGCCAAACATCCAAGTCGAAGTATGGATGTGAGTGCATTGCGTCCATCCTCGCCAAAGTCGCTACATCAGCAACTGAGTGATCAACACATTATCTTCTTGGTAGCAATATTCATCGTTAGATATATACGTACCTGAATATATACACGCCTTGGTTAACCCATTGGGGAATGTTCAGCATAACCTGGTCATTATCAGGGTACGTGTAAATATTGTTCAGGGTTATGCGCACTGCTTTCCAGCATTTGGTGAGACCGCGCAAAATGGCTCTGGTCCTGGCCACCTACCGAAGCAAGATACTGCATAAAGTTAGAGTAACGATTCATACAGCCAGCGAGCTTGGAATGTGCAACATACCTGAGATGGGTCTAATGGCCCAAGAAGGTCTACCCAGGCTATCCACAAGTGCTCGAGAACTTCTGATGGGCTGTGGTGGCACTTGATGTATGCGCCAAGATCGACATCCACCCACAGCGACTCTAGCAGCCAGACAATTTTAAGCATGTCTCCCATCATATTCCATGCCACCTATCGGTTAGTGCAGTGCTGGTTAGTAATGTACCGGTACTACATAGGCATGGCCAAAACATTACATATCCGTGTGATTGACTTACTCGGTGGTTGGATGCAACCACTTCTTCCTTTTGTGAATCGATGTCAAATGTGTGCATGGCACCTTTCATACGAGCAAATGCCAGCTGGCTGCTAGACTGATGGTTCCCAGCGCTTGGCTCTAGCTTCGCTGGCCGAATTGCTGTCTGAACTCCACTGCCCTCAGAGCCAGGACACGCCTGCTTTGCGGCTTCGTTATCGCTAAATGTGTCTTCTCCCTGAGAATGGCCACTGACTTCTGACACCGAGTGCGAATGGGTGCGCATCGTGCGATTCTCTATCAGGTTGGCGCTCGACATATTTTTGTGGAACAGACATGGCTTGCTTGTCGAGCTGGTTGGGGATGCATTGGCTGTGCGCGCTATAGGAGGCAGTGGGTGCTTCTTCTTTGTCAGCGAGGCGACAATGCGTCGCAGTGAATGTGCTGGTGGCGGTTCGTTCGTTGAAGCGCTCAAAGATGCAGAAAGCGGTTCCCCACTACGGTAATCAAAGCTCCGGTTTGCGCTATGGCAAGGCTCCGTTCGCGAGTAATTCCTCAGCGTGTTGACAGACTCTACCAACCATGCGTAACTGCTGCGGGACAACACTCCAGACTCGAGTCCGCTGACTATACGTGGCAGCAGCTTTTCTGCCATGGCGGATCCTTCCTCGCACAGATTCCGAGCACCGGAATAGCAGACACGCGTCAAAATATCCTGGCCCGTCTTCAACAAATCCACTGAGTCGTGCTGAACCGAGCCGTCGTTAGAACCAGATGCTTGTGGATCGATCATTTTGCATTTGTCACGGTTCAGGGCAGCGGCGCGCGCAGACTTTTGCAAGTGCGACATGATGCGGCGCATGGCCGACCATGCCAGATTCGAGGTAATGTTGAATGGCGTTGAAGTGTCAAAGGCGCCTTCGAGAATGAACTTGCTTGGGTGCTGGTGAAACGATATATCGTGCAGCTGCTCCATGTACGCATCGACCATGCGCCGACCGCGGCGCTGCCGTGATCCGGCGAACATAAACTCATGGATCAGCGTGCGCTCATCAATACCGTACAGCTCGCGACCACGAGAAATTGTTATCGCACGCAAAACATTTCCCCATACGTCCATATGGAGTGTCCATGGCGTCTTGATCGAGTAGAAGCGCTTGGCGAGTGACATCAGCTTATCGGTCTTGATATCTATAGCGATCCAGCTCGGCACCAGGCACTCAGTAAGCAAAGTCAGTGCCTGACTAGC
>JANBPW010000025.1:0-14790 GCA_027575855.1 Linderina macrospora | reverse complement strand
CCTCGTCAACGGATGCCACCTCAACCCACGCCGTTCTAGAGGAAGCATTGCAAACCAACCCTTCCCCAGCGGCCACATGTGTACATAATATTGTCACATACACTTTTAGGCAATTTCTAATAGTCTCCCACCATCCCAAAAACTTTTTGCTGCTTTTAGTTCCTTGTTTTTTTTCCTATACCAACCGTTGGCAATTATTGCACTCTATCACTGATACGAACCCGTCCCCTTGCCATACGCGCACGAGAAGATAAGTACACACACAAAGCGGGTCTTGCCTTTGTATTTAGACTATCTTACATTTGCCCCTCTGTTCCCCCTGTTCCAGTTGTCTTAGTTGCCATTCATCTGCTACAATGCATCCTTGGCTTATGATGCACACACCTCCAGACCATAGGAGGGCGTCGCTAACCACATCCAATGCCACCATCAAAGGCTGGTTGGCTGGGTTAGTTTGAGTGGAAGCTGTATATTTCGATCTTACTCTCGGTGGTGGGTATAGAGGCTGGGATGGTGAATACCTTGCATAAATGTGCAGCCCGCATTTTCCTGAGGCTGAAGTCTTGGAATTTTTGTCGGAGTACATGATGACAACACCTGAATAATGTGTGTTGGGCCGGCTACTCCCTACGACTTTTCTTCGGTTGGAACTGTTGGAGAGGTGGAACGCTAGTATAGCAAGTGAAATGAAAGGAGAGAAAGTAGCACGTGTGGAGAGTCAGAGACGATACCATAGAGCAAAGAAAGTGTTACCTATATGTATAATATGGAAATAGAGACGGCGTGAAAGTGTTATGTTAACGACAGCCAACGTCACGATACTGTTAGAAGCCTAAGACCGTGTGCAATGAAAATAGAAGAATGCTAGGAGCAGAATGATATATTGAAATGTATAGAAAAAGTCAAAGAAGCATGAGAGAGAACTGTTAGAAGACATGGGCGGAGCTGTATTTAGAGTTCCGAGTAGAGCGCTAAAGAGCAAAAGGAGTGTGCAAAGTGAGAATAGAACTGAGGAACACAATTGGGAATGAGACAAAAATGAGACAAAAATGATTAAGCGAGCAAAATCAGAGGATTCTAATATTTATATTCTATTCATAACCATAGACTTGCCACTCGGGATTTGGACCTGTAGGAGAGTAGAATAACTAGAAAATATTTATGGCTGAAAGATGCAATGTTCTCAGAGGAACCACAGCTGGCACATAACACGATCGAGGTAGTTGCCAAAGGAGTATTAGCAAAAGGAAAGATATATGGTAAGGGACAGCGTATCCAGCTGGTCGCCATCGCTAGATTCAAAAGAGAACTAATTGCTTTGCCATCCTAAAATATAATGGTCGCATTTACATATTATATGGAACTCCCATGCGTGTCAGCTGCAGTGCTGTTCCAACAGCTGGACTGACTGGGCGAGTCCTCAACATACGCGGCACAAATTTTCATGTGTATCAATATTTTTGAACGTCAAGTGCAGTATTTATGTGAGTACATCTCTTCGCCCACCGGTGTGTGGCTGAGGTGCCGCTAATAAAATGGACAATGTCTTTCTATTCATAGTTCAATGAACAATGGTGTTTCCCACAAGCAAGCCATTTCTCGTGCTAAGTGAAGGAGCTCTCAGATTTCGAGGGTTCTCTATTCTTTCTACATCTACATTCTGAAATAACAGATATCCACTATGAATATCTTTAGCAGCAGCGTGACGTCCGGAACATACAACTGTCGAAGGACAGATCTCGAAATGTTTGGAACGAATGTGCGGTACATTTATTTCTATGCAAACAGCACTACCTCGGAAGGCTTCATGCCCACGGACAAGCTAGAGGAGGGGTTCTACAAAACTCTGGTACTCTTTCCTTGGCTTGCAGGCTCTATCAAGCAGACAAGTAACGGCAAAATGGATGTTGTAGTAGATGCCAACAATCTGAATATGCCCTTCTACCGCGAGTCGCAGTCGGATATTCACTTCAACAATATCAGCTCGTCTGGCTTTAATCCTGCAACGTGGCCAAGTAACCTGGCTCTCGTTGGTCCAGTTACGTGTCCTGACAAGGGCACGGGGGTGATAAAGCTTGCCAGCTTCCACGTCGTGCGACTGAAGGACAACAGTGGAGTGGCCATTTCTACCAACTTTAATCATGGTATTGCGGATGGCAGCAGCAGCCTGCTGTTTCTCAACCGCTGGGCCGAAGAAACGCGCACGCTAATATCTGGTGTTCCAGCTTCGGAAGCCAGCTTTGAATTTGGGTCCAAGGCGCTCATGAGGTACTTGCCTACAGAGCGCAGCCCTCTTAGCGAAACTACCATTGCAGTTCTCTCGGCCAAGTCGCGCATGGCGGATTTTATCATGTGGCTCTCACCCAACATACGCGCAAGGCTATTTAATCTAATGGTTGGCAAGGTTCAGACGGTCGGACACCTGTTTAGAATATCGCGTGCCAAACTCGACGAACTTCGCAGCCAGACACTCGAGTATGCTCCGCCAGGGATCCGGCTATCCGATAACGACCTCATCTCCGCTATAATCTGGAAGATTCACGGGCAGGCAGAAGCAGAGGCAGCCAAGACCAACCAGGGATGGCTGGCAAAGCTATTTAGGAGTGTGAAGGAAGCTACGGGCGAGCATTTATTGATTATTGCCTGCGACCTTCGCCATCGTCTTGGAATATCAAGGCCAATGTATTTTGGCAATCCATTGGTTATTGGGTTCGTCAAAACCCATATGGACCATGTGTACCAACCAGCCAACTCCCAGACCATTGCTGCGGTTGCTATGGAGATTCGGTCGCGGGTGTCTGAACTGACTCCACCATATATCGGCGAGGTTATTGACATGATTGAGTTGGATGATATTTATTCGGCTCCTTCCATTACCCACATGACCAACTACAAGTTAACCACAGCTACAACCAACCTGGTGCATGGCAAGATGTATGAGGCTGATTTTGGTAGTGGCGTGCAGACGTTTTCGACAGTGCATCCGAACTTCTTCGACAGGACATTTATCATCTTTCCATCACCACCACCGAGCACAGATATTTTTGTTAATATCTGTGTTTCACCATCAGTAATGGTCAACATCCTGAAAAATGAGTTCTGGATGGATTTCGCTGAACTGGTTTATTAGGATTTTCGAGAAGTGGATTAATATATGGTGTTGACATCCGACACACATGTTATACCTTTTAATATTTTCTTGCAAAAACAGTTACTCTTCATTTGCATCTGTGGAAGATTGGATAAAGCATGGGAATTCAGCGCGCAACCACATATCGCTGAATGCAGTGTTCGAGAAATGATGAGCGACTTTGAAGTCATGAACGATACGAAGCATGACTATTTGTATCCAGTGTGCAAGGGGAGCTTCAGGCGTAAGAATGTTCTCATCAGTAGATGCTTCGAATAGAATTGGGAAATGAGACAAGAATGAGACAAAATGATTAAGTGAATAGAATCAGAGGATTCCAACACACAGCACATATTCTCGACTCACTTGTCGACAATATTACAGCACCATTTACTACATTTATTGGTCAGTTATTGGACAAGATCAAGCGCAATCCCGATGATGTTGAGCAGCCTGTGATTCCTCTACCACTATTGGCACATCTACCAACCAAGACAGGACCGGGCGATAAGGTCACCACTCTTGATCTGGCTAGCAGCATTTTGGAGCACACCAGATACAAATTTGCTGAATCAGCGGCATCACTTAATCCGCTGTCATCTGGTACTTGGTCGCTGATGGGTACCAGCATCTTGTTTGACTTAGTTCACGCACATATGCTTGGCGACATCAGCTTACTGGCGAGCCGCATGTGTTGTGCATCATCTGGAAATGGAACATTTTCCATCAGCGATGTCACCAAACTCGTCGAGGAGTGGCGAGCGCGCGTCACTTGCCTGCCGCCAATATATTCGGTTCAGGAGCCCATCCTAGAGCTGCGTTGCTCGCTGTATCGCATGTTACTGGGTATAATCTGCAGCAGCAGGACAAGCGATGTAGACTCCAATCATGCAGCAGCGATATCAGATATCCTTAACCGGCAGCTCTTGCTCACCTACCTGCAAGCTGCCCAGCTGGCGCGCTTGGCTAGGTGCTAGGATGCTGCGCAAGGCATCCTGGATGATGCCAAGCACATTTCCTTGATATCTGATATCCACTTAGCGTCGCTACAGACTGAGCGCGCCCAGCTCCAGTGGGACCAAGGTAATAGTACGGATGCGATAGCAGAAATCAGCCAGGTAGTTGCCATGCTATCGGAGACCCTGGGTCTGACCGATGACAGCGAGGAGGCAGCGCAATTGGCAAATACTGCCGGGGTGAACACGTCGAGTGATATCATCACCAACCCAGAGCAGCCATCACAAGATGTGACCGATTTGAAATCGGTCTTCGCCAAGGCGACCCTGCTGCTGGTACAGTGGCAGCAGGAGACACGTTCGGTTTCCACCCAAGATCTGCTGGACAACCTAATGCGAATCCAGCGGGTGTACACAATCGACAAGGTAGCATTCGCGATTGGCCAGCTATACGATACCATGTACACTACAGTACGGGAGAATAAGCCGAATGATAACGGGAAACTCCAAGACAACTGGGAACTCAGGGTCGCTGGCTTACGCAATCATGCAACCGAGTACTATGCATATGCAGTAACTAGTGGCTCACGATATGTGTTGCAGGTGCTGTCTCGACTGTTGTATATCTGGCTCGATGAGGGAACATCCACAGTGAACTCGACCAACACAAAGGGCGACGAAGTGATCGCCATCTTTAAAGGCATAAATCGCCTGATAAAAAAGTTGGCAACAGAACTGCCTGCTTATTACTTACTCTTCGTCCTGCCACAGCTTATATCGCATATCGGCCACCCGAATCCCGAGGTGTTTGATGTTCTGGAATACATCATCCTGAGCACCCTGGAGAAATACCTGCAGCAGACACTATGGCAGTTGATCGGGGTACAGCAGTCAACCGACCTTTCCAGAGTAAAGCGATGCAGTGTGATTTTGAACAAGGCGAAGGCGATGTATGGAACTGGGGTTGGGTCATCGGCCAGCTGTGGGGATGGCTGTAGGGATGGCTAGCTTGATTAGTCAATTAACTAAGGTGGCAAACTTACTTTCAAGGTTATGCAATGCGACCCCTTCCTTGCGCTCAGTAATGTCAGTGCATATCTCCAAGGACTTCCCCGACAGAGCTTCATCTTGATGAGCTGCTGTCGTCACCCTCATCACCAGCAGATCCATTAATGGAGAAGCTGCTGTCAGAGTTCCAGGCACCTACAGAGCTACATGCTGAAGGGAATCAGCCACTTGTCCTGTCGCAACAAGAACGCTTTATGCAGGAAATCCTGCCGATGTTCCGGCAGGTCTTCCACGAATAGTTCATGGAGATGTTCCCCAGCCCAGAGTGCTGGCTGCTGAGTCGCACAGCGTTCACACGGACAGCGGCTGTGATGCCCATTATCTGTTTTTATCCTTGGGTTCGGCGATCAACACTTCGAGAACATCAAGCTTGACGACAGATCAGGCGAAGTCGTGCACATTGATTTCAGCTTTTTGTTCGATGTGGGCAAGCAACTTTTGGAGCACCCGGAGCAAGTGCCATTCAGGCTGACGCAAAACATGGTTGACGCAATGGGCGCTACAGGTTACAAGGGCATATTTCGAACGGCCTGCGAAATGACGCTGCGGCTACTGCGCAGGCACTGCGATGTGCTGATGTCGGTTCTGGAGCCACTAATGTACGAACCTTCGATGGACTGACCAACGCTGTCTTCCTAAATGCAGATGTGCCTCCACACTACCTTGGATGGTCTAAATTGGCAGTACCAGCGCAGTTTTGGAAGACACGCTGCTGCATGTAAAGGACAAAATATTCCATGTAAGATGTTTGACGAAATATAGCCTTTTGAAATCGAAGGACCTGAAAGAAAAGAAAGCTAGAGAGCTTCAATCACGGCGTATTGCTCTTGGCAAAAACAACATGCTCTGATCGTAGCCACTATAGATCAACCCTAAATGTGTCCATTGGCATAGCGCTGTTGTCACTCATGTTAGCAGCCATAGTGACGTCATCTAGGGGGTTGCCGTGTCCATATGCCTCGGGTGTGCAACACGGTTACCCTACATAAGCAATTACACCATATGCCTTGGCAAGATCTCTGAAAATCCAAGAATATTCCAGTTTTCTCACTCCTTCTATTATCCTTTTCCTTGGCTCATCGCATAGTCTCCATCATGTTTAGTTTGGTTACAAAGCGAGCTGCATATTTCAGTAGTCCCATATCGACTACTGTGTCAACTTACAATGTCCTGAGACTAGTCTTTTTTATGCAACCAGCTGTAAATATTTTTACTGCGTTACAAATTTGTGTCCTTTCCCCTTCATCGCCTATTCTTGATATCCAAAATGACATCCCTAGCGCAAACGATTCCAATTCAAATCCTTGAGCAGATAATCGCGTACGCATCTGGTGTAGTGCACTTAAGCAGCCACTGCTTGATAAAAGACCTGCGATCAGTGAGAAAGTCGTTTATTCGCTTTCTCGGAATCTGCCGCAACTGGCGGTCAGTCGCAATGGTCCTTATGTATCAGGAGGTCGAGTTGTCAGTTACCCCTGAGTGTGACAGGTTTCACAAATCATTATATTCTATCCCAAGTATAGTTGATGTGACCCGCATAGGTGCAGAGGCACTGGTCAAGGCAGTGCGTTTGCATATTCCCTTTCTTGGAGTTATAAATGGGAGAACGACATCGTTTTTGCTTTCTGGACCTTTGGAAGACACCATGTTCAGCAACACCAGCGAGCTTATCATCGTGTTTTAGGCTGGATGAGAGTGTATATAGTACGCT
Organism: Linderina macrospora; assembly: GCA_027575855.1. Classification (NCBI taxonomy): domain Eukaryota; kingdom Fungi; phylum Kickxellomycota; class Kickxellomycetes; order Kickxellales; family Kickxellaceae; genus Linderina; species Linderina macrospora. Next base: position 7,925 of record JANBPW010000025.1, on the reverse strand, counting down.
GACATTGCCTGAGATCGCACTCGGACTATCTTCGAATGCCGAAACAGTCAGGGTTGGTATACAGTGGGAACATAATGTGCCCGACACGATGCGCACTCTTGAGAAACATGCGCACCTATCGAGTATACGAATTCTGGACATTCTGTGTACTCAGTTTACTTACGAGCAGGTTTCCCGCATTATTTGTCTGTTTCCACATTTGGTGCGGTGTTCGGTAAGACTGACAAACGATGTGCCTGGCTCTCGTTCTCAATTGTCTGCGCAAATCATCAAACAGCGGCAGAAGTTGGTTGGTGCACAAGCCTGCAAATCTAGGCTGTTGCTTCTGCGCATACACGGTGCAGGGAATTTGGATGACTTACAGGTACTTGCACGAGTCCTTCTACTCGCAGCTCTGACGCCCTCAATCAAGCGTATCGAGTTACCAAGGCATAGCAAAGGTCCACCATTCGAGCAGTTAGTGGCCAAAACTAAAGAGCGACCGGCGTTCAGAACACACTCAGATCGGCTTTCCAGACTGCTGATTGACCCTAATATTTGAGATGTGTATATTTAATAGGTAACATAGTCGAGCTTCCGCAAAGCTCTTGGAGGAATCTGTCGTGGCTACTGAAACTATATCGGGCGATACCCTTACTGTGTTTAAAAGACTGAAATGATGCAAATATGAACACCGTCTCGCAGCTCGTAGGAAGGCGAGGATCAGAGATGAAGTCGAGTATAAATCTGCAATATCAGTACTCGTATCATCCACCTCCCTTCCCTTCTGACTGAAGGTAAGATGAGAGAAGGGTGCGTTGGACAGACCAACGCATTCTTGGTAGCCACAGTTTAATGTATCCTAGAGGTTTTCTGATGCTCGCCCATGATGGCATCATGCTGTAGTGTATTTCTATATTCCTAGCCTTAAGATTACAAACCGCCCAGCGGCTTAAAAGGTTTGAAGTGTACAGCGGCAACAAATGTTCCGCTCAGTAGAAAGGTTTCAGTTGGCCATGCCATTGAGCACAGCCGTCCACAAGTTTTTGTCCTCTCGAATCGCCTCCGCCGTCGCATCGCCATAGCTCATCGCCAGATCCAGCAGCTTTGGCATATATCTGTCAGGTCTCTGCGGATCCTGCACCAGCAGCACATTGTACACCCGCGGATCGTTGTGCACCACACCACGCTCATGGAGTTTGGCTAGGCTTCTCATGATATCGTGCTTGACCGAGGCAGGCAGATTCGAAACCACACGCTCGCGATACACGGTCATAGTATCCAGCTGCAACGCGTCCTTCAAGAACTCGAGTACCAGCGCCATGTACAGGTTGCCGCTGATCTCCATTATGCCGTAGTCGTACATGATAGGTAGAACCGTGCCCTGCAGGTCCTTCAGGTAGTCGTAGATCAATGTCTCCTGGACGATCTCTTCCAGAATCCTGTCCTCGGTCTGCAGATGGCATAGCTTCAAAGCAATGTGACAGTTGTTGTACCAGGCTTCGTGCACATATCCGCTGCGTCCGTAGCCGATCTGCCGACCAAGGATAAACTCGCCAGCCAGCGGACGCCAGTTGTCCATGATATATGGCCAGATTTCCTGCGTTGCCGAACCACTGTTTGCCGACTGCCCTCCCTGGAGCGTTGAGTCAGTGGCCATCTTTGCCTGCTCCTGAGCAGGCTGATTCGCAACCGCATTTCCGCAGTGGACATCCGTGTACTGGAACAGCGGTTGGAAAGAGAGCTTTGTCTGCCGCTTGCACTCTGCGCTCAGAACCACCATATCCTGCTCCCTGGTTGTGGCTCCATTGCTTGACATACTGCGCCGGCTCAGCGACTTTCTCTGCATCTTGCCCGAGACGCTGTGCGTCATGACGCCGCTCATGTACGGAGTCTTGGGCACCCGGCTAGGCGGTGACATCAGCGGATTGGTCTTGTCGACGGCTTGGTCCATCTCCATGTACTGGTCAGGATTCGCCTTCATGTCGTTGACCGCATCGTTGAGCATATCGACAATCACCACGGCGATGTGTGGTGAGTTGTTGTTGGCGTGGAAGCACGACGAGACCTTGATGTAGCTTGCAGGAGCGGTCTGACCAGGGCTGCGCACAACCGGGTTCTCGGCAGTATCCATGTCGTCGCTGGACTCAAGTGAAATAGCAGTGCACTGGGTTTCGGTGAGCGTGTTCTGAACCTCCATGCTATCGTCGATGTACTCGCACACCCACGATTCATTGAACGTTGAGCAGTACCCAAAACGTCTGTTGATCAGCCTAGGGTCTGGAACCTGCGGGCATCCCAGCTGCCCATCCCGTGCATAGCAGTACGCCTGGTGGACCAGCTTGGCTCCATGCGCGACACTGGCGAACCCAGCATCTTCCAGCGCCTTGGCCGACTCCTCATCCAGTCGGATTCTCGGATCACCCATCAGTGATTGCGCAGTGCCAGTCGTCTGCGGTCGCGTACGGTACGGCATCTTAAACTCGAACACAACATACGTATGCAGTGTCTTTCCTCTGACATTGACCTTCAAGTACGCAAAGTAGTCAGCGTGGTTGACAGGGTTGCCCGGCACAAACTCAATCGACGCACCGTCAATGACTTCAGGGTAGATTTCGAGCACTCGGCTGAACACCTCGTTCTCGAAAAATACTCCCATGCTATGCTCGTTCAGCAAGATGCGTGGATGAAATCCCTGGTCGATACGGGCGTGCGGGAAGACGAAGCGACGGAGCTGCAGGTGCGGGCGCATCTCAGCCAGCTGGTGGTTGAGGCGGATGGCACTTTGGCGTCTCTCGGTGTCGTGCTGGATTGGAGGCAGGGAGAGGCGCGAGTTGACGATGCGGTGTGCGGGGCGGGTGTTCTGGGGCGCGATGAGTAGCTCGATTGGGCCAAACAGAAGGTTGCCTACACATTTGGTATTCTGAAGTTAGTGCGAATGTTTGTGTTTTGTGAAAGAATCGCGATTTGTGAGTTGAACTTACTGGTTGCTGGGGTGTTAGTCGCCTCGCCGTCACTGATAGCCAGAAGTTTGTTGACGCGCTCGATGGACTCTTCAACCGCCTTCTGCACAGCTTCAACAGTTTTCTGAGTATCCTCGATTTTCTGGTCGATATCCTTCTGAACGGACTCACATTTGATATCGAGCTTGTGAATCTCCATCCACAAGTTCTCCGAATCTGGGCTGTCGCTCAACCGAGCCATGATCATCTCGCGCCTCTTGTCAAAACGCTCGTAGTCGCGCTTAAGCAGCTCGATAGAGTCAGTGCTACCATGTCCAGAAACTGAAACTTCACTGCCACGTGCAGCTTCAAGCTTTTGAAGTCGGTCGACGTCATGACGAACAGCGGCAACAGCTGCAAGGATATCTCCTTTGATAATGTCGCGATCGGCTCTATGTAGCCACTTTTCGTTCCATGCATCGAAATACATGTCGTACCCGGCTGGCGGTGGGTTCTTGAAAAGTGACACCTCGGCACTGTCTACATTCTGCATCTGTTCGTTGGACACAGACACATAGCTCTCAATAGTACGCCTGCGTTTGCTCGCTCTGGCCGACTTGCCCTCGTCGTTCTCTAGGTAGCGTGGATACTTGTAGCCCATTTGTTAGATTGTGCAATGCGTGTTATGAAAATGATGTGGAGACAAAATAGTTAGCAGGGAGCAAACTCGGCACTTACTCTTGCGGCTGCGGCTGGATTTTACAGTCATGTTTTTTTCTCACTTGCTTCTACATTTATCATTAATTGCGATAGTATCAGTTGCTGTGTTTTCCATCATATCACTTTACTGCCTGTTAAGTAACGCTGTCGGTGGAACTTGCCTTTTTGCTTCTCTGTGCGCTGGTGGCGGTGTTGTTCAGGTAAAAATGGGCAATGGTAGGAATAAAACAGTCAGCGTTTCCACCACCAGCCACCATGCGGTATATATACGGGAATGCACCCTATGCTCGCCTTGCATCTGTTCTAAACGCAAATAACGCGTTGTGTATAGTGCTTGTACATCACACACTATATATGGTATACGCATAACGATCACGAACTTCATGATATGCTAACCAAGGGTTCACAGTTGCCAGAAACCCATTAGCAAGCATGTAGGCATATTTCATAAATCAAAATCATTTCGCTTGCAACATATCACCATAAACACAATTTATATGCATAGTGACCAAATTCCAAAATCCTGAGATTGTGAAAGATATAGTGCGTTTATCCAGAGATGAAGTTGTTGGTGTTGGAGTGGACGGCGTCATTCGCCTGGTTCGCGCTGATGTTGCTGGTAAACAGAGTGTTCTCGTTGAAGTTGGCACGGTTGGAAACACGGTCAAATTCATTGTTGAAAGCACTTATAAGCGGGAAGCCCCAGCCCCAGCCGCCATAGCCGCCATATCCACCATATTCCCACTGGCGCTTGCGGAAGGTATTAAAGGCGTTAGTGTTGGAATGGACAGCATCATTCGCCTGGTTCGCGTTGATGTTGTTGGCATACAGCGTGTTCTCGTTGAAGTTGGCGCGGTTAGCGACGCTATCGAATTCGTTGTTCAATGAGCTTACAAACGGGAATCCCCAGCCCCATCCCCACCCGTACTGGCGACGAGCAAGCTCGGGCTCAGGGGCAGGCATGGCACTAGCTGACGGAGCAAAGACAGCCAGGGCGATGAGACCAAGAAGTGGAGTGTGAGCGTTGACCATGGTGGATTGACGAGTGAAGCGTATTTGCAGATGTTGAGGCTATCGAGTGCTGATGATGAGTAGATGATGGAGGACAGAGGCATGGACGCTGCCTATATAGCCTGAAGAAACTTGGCACCGGTACTGCTACTTGATGGATCGCAAGATACATACTAGTGCCAAGCTAGGACAACATATGCGAGATGCATACGCAGAATCACTTTAGGCATGTCACCTGTAGCATTATGCAACAGAATAATACCCAGTTTATGCCATATGCAGGGCCATTTTTAAAATCAAGCTAGTAACACATCTCTGCAGAAATCTAGAAACACGCTCTGGATGGCAGCTGAGAAGCTTGCTCTTGGCAGTAGTCACCATAGAATCTAAACAGACTTTTGTGTTCTGACTCCGCCATCCCAACCAGCCAAACGCATCGCGTGCCCTAGATTCCAACTATTGACTATTGCCTCCAGGGTCACAGCAATTGATCCCGCTGGTCCAAAGCATGGTGTGGCGCTCTCTTGACAACACGCATTCATCTCAAGTGCACGTGAGTTTCAGCTGGATTTGGCCAATCAGAGCCCAGACCAGCAATGCTTTGCTTAGGCTGCGATCCCACTTCTCTACAAAATTTTCAGCGTTTATGATTGCTAACGTGTGCGAAGAAAGCGACACGCTTTTCCGACCCTTGTCAAACAAATCCTTTTGCATTTCACATAGTTGCAATTTTGCTGCATTTTTCAGAGACCTCTTGTATTATTTTGAGCTAAAGCACTCTGACACTGCAGTATGGCGAACAAGCGCGGAACACGGGCACGCGAACATTCAGACAGCGAGGAAGTACCTGCCAAAGTATGTCCAAACCTATTATTTACACTGGCTGCGCAAAAACTATAGAGCGCGTTTAGTCGCGTAAGGCAACTTGAAGACGCTCGACTAATGCCAGCTTTATTTTCTAGAGCAACAAGAAGACCAAAGCCACGCGCACCAGGACGCTGGACAATGGAATTATAGGCAAGCACACAGGCGTTGTACGTACGCGAGGAGTCCGGCGGACCGGCGGCACACAGAGCATCGAGCCTGACATTGGCATTGTCGAGAGCGTGGAGCTGGTAGACTTTATGTGCCACGAGCACGTCAAGGTCAACCTGTGTCCCAAGGTGAACTTCATCACTGGCCAGAATGGCAGCGGCAAGAGCGCGATCCTGACCGCACTCATCATTGCGCTGGGCGGCAAAGCGACCATGACCAATCGCGCGTCAAGCCTGAAGGGGTTCATTCGGGAGGGTCAAAGCAGGGCAACCGTGAAGGTGCGGCTGCGTAACCGCGGACCCGAGGCATACCGCCCAGAGCTGTTTGGCGAGTCGATTCTGGTGGAGCGGGCGCTGAGCAACAGCGACTCTGGATCAACGTCGCAGTTCAAGGTCAAGAATGGCGAGAGCGGAGCAGTGGTGTCGCGCAAGAAGGAGGACCTGGTGGCAATCGTCGACCATATGGCGATTCAGATCGACAATCCAATCAATATTTTGTCGCAGGATGCGGCACGCGAATTCCTCGCCAGCACCAGCCCCGACAAAATGTACCATTTCTTCCTCAAGGGCACGCAGCTGATGCAGCTGAGCGATGACTTGGAGATTGTTTGCAAGGCGATTAGCCGGGCACAGGCTAGTGTTGACCGCAAGAAAGAAGTCTTGCCAGAGATGAAGGCTGAACGGCAGCGATGGAAGCAGCATTACGAGGATATGAAGCAGGCACGCAATCTGTCGGAGCAGGTCACGGATCTCAGCAAGCAGATGGCGTGGGCTATTGTCGAGGAGGCAGAGAAAGAGGCGGGTGGGATCGAGGAGTCATTGCGGGTGCAAAAGCTGAAGATTGCAAAGATCGACGACAAGGTTGCCGAAGAGGGGGCTCGCATTGACGAGATCCAAAATATGTCTAAGGAGTTGGCAGATAAAGCAGACAGGGAGCTGGCGCAGCTGGAGCCACTGCAAGCTGAGCGCAACATTCCGCTTGTCGAGCTCAACGAGGTCAAAATTGCGTTGCGCGAGTTTAAGCAGACGGAAGAGGAAATGAACTCTGTTGCACGCACGACCCGACAGCGGCGCGACGTCATTGCTAAGGAGCTTGAGGCGGAGCGGGCGCGACTGCAGGGCAACGATAGTACTGGTCGTACGGCCATGCAGGGGCAGATCAGCGCCAAGGAAGAGGAGATCAGGATGGAGGAAGCCAGAGTTACACAGCTGCAGGAGAAGCAGCTCGAATACGAGAGCTTGTCGACAGAGATGCGCGAAAGCAAGAGTGCGCGGTTCCGTGATGTCGACAAGCATACGGCTGCGGTTACCAAATGCAGAGCCATGCTGGACAACCTGCAGAAGCAGACCACAAACCACATGAGCGCGTTTGGGAAGGGCGTGCCAGAGGCACTGGATCTGATTGATCGGGCACAGTGGCGCGGTATGAAGCCAGTAGGACCGCTGGGTAAGTACCTGAAGCTCCGCGACTCAAAGTGGTCTCGAGTGATTGAAAGCTTGCTGGACAAAGTTTTGAATGCATTCCTGGTTGAGTCGCACGCTGACCGACAGACACTCGACGCAATTATGCGCCGGTGTGGATGCCAATCTCGGATCATCATCTGCAATACTGAGCTATTTGACTACTCGCATGGCGAGCCCGACGAGCGGTTCACGACGATTCTGCGAGCACTGGTTATCAGCAACGAGGTTGTCAAGCGGCAGCTGATTAACCTGAACCGCATTGAACAGGTGATTCTGGTTGAGCAGCGAGCGATGGGCGACAAAATCATGCAGTCGAACAACGGCGGGTTCCCACGCAACGTCATGGCGTGTCTGACGGCTGAAGGATACAGCGTAGGCACGCGGTCTGGTGGTCTGTCGACGCAGGCAATGCGAATGGTTCCGCAGTCGAGCCGGCTGGGCGAGGACGTAGCCCGGGTGATAGAGCGCGAGAAACAGCAGTTGGCCCAGCATAATGCTGAGCTGAATAGGGCGCAGCGTGCGTTGCAACAGGCCGAGCGCGATCTGAATGAGCTCAAGAATAGCCATATGGAGGGCAACAATGCTATCCGGCTGGCACGCAGTCACATCAACAAGCTGCAGGCTGAGATCCAGCAATTGCGCGATCAGCTGCTGAGCGACGAGCCGGCCAAGATCTCGGCACTCGAGTCTGAGCACGAGAACTTGACGCAGCAGCTCGAGTCAATCAAGAACCAGTTCCGCGATCTCTTTGCGCAGCAACAGGCGAAGAAGGAGG
>JANBPW010000022.1:0-15508 GCA_027575855.1 Linderina macrospora | reverse complement strand
CACTCAGTGCGCGATGTTTTTAAAGAGTATGAGCTGGTGGATACTGCGGTACCGGCAGTGCAGCAGGCGCCGCAAATGGGCAACACGTTCTTGACGCGCAAGGGCGCGTTTGTTTTGCAGTTTGCCACGCCGTCTGAGGCTCGCCGGTTCGTTCGTGACGTCCATTTGACTGAGTTTAGAACCAAAAGCGATGATCCTGAGACGGATGCAGTCGATGGCAGCAAGCCGCAGCCAGCGCAGAATCTCTTAAAAGCAATTCTTATTCAATAGAGCGTGTTTCGCACCCGTGGCCAGCAACTATGGCGAGCCTTTGGATTATGTCGCCTTAGCCACTACAGAAAGATTCTGCTGCATTTGGTGTGCCGTGATCTCATTGCCACCTATCTTTCCACTGCACCATGTCCACCTCCTGCTTATTCTCGCGGGTATCAACAAGGAAATAGACACCGGTTACATATCCACGATCTGGATATGTAGCAGCGATGACTATGACATAGAGTGAAATAAATATTGCATTCGAGCAACTACCTGTAACTGGATGGATTATGCCCACCGAACCGGGTGAAACTCGCAACTGTCTGACTGGCGGGTGTAGTTAAATACTATTGATTGATAACCACCGAAAGAGAGGAAGAGATAACTGAATGGCTGAAATGCTTTAGGCAGCAGCCTCGTTCTGCCAGAAGCTGCGCACGTACTGGGCGTTCCACTTCCTGACCTGGCCGTCACCCATGTAGGTACCATCAATGTCAGCTGATGGCTGGTTCTCGGCAGCAGTCTCGCTCTTGCCCTTGTAAGCAAGCTGAGTGGCCAGGTACAGCCAGTTGACGGACTGGAAGGGAGTGAAGAACTGCTGGCGCTTGCTGTCCTGCTCCTTGCTGCGCAGAGTCTCAACGAAGTTCTGGTAGTACGCATGGTCAGTGAACAGGCGTGTCAGGGCATCAGACACACCCTTGGTATCTCCGCGCTCGACCAGGATGCCGGTCTTGCCGTCCTCGATCTGCAGCGGGATACCACCAGAGCGGAAGGCAATGACGGGCTTGTACTTTGACAGCGACTCGGTGACCTTGACCTCGAAGCCCTCGCGGTGCGACAGCTGCAGAGCACAGAAGGATCCGCGCAAGACAGCACACAGGAGCTGGTCGGATGCCGGCAGGCGCGCAACACAGATGTCCTTGGCATACTGCTGGTAGGGCGCAGTGCAGATCATATCGATGACCTGCTGGTAGACGACGGTGGCATCGGGGTCGTCAATGCTGCCGTGGCCGCACAGCACCAGCTGCGGCTGCAGGCTGGGCTCGATACCCAGGTTGTCGAGCTGGGCACGGAAGCCGCGGTACGCCTCGATGACGTCGGGGATGCCCTTGGCCGGGTCGAAGCGCGCAATCTGGATCACATACGGGCGGTCCTTCTGGATGCCAGGGCTAGCCTGGTCCTCAGCACAGCGGTTGAACACGCGGCGGTAGTACTCGATGTCGGCGTTGCTCATGCGCTTGTTCAGACCGTCGAGCTCGTCGGTGGCAGCGGGCATCAGGGCAACCTTGGTGTGCGGCACACGCGGCGGAATGAAGCCGGCCACCGGGTGCGAAATGAACAGGTCGCTCTGGTGGATGAAGCCGCCCCACAGGAAATCCCACAGGTCGTACTGCATCGAACCCTCGATCGAAGCAAGGTCCGCGCGGATCTCAATGTGCGAGCGGTAGATGATTCGCGTGGCCGGGTTGAGCTTGCGGATGCGGGGGATGATGGCCGACACCTGCGGATCGTCCATGATGATGACGTCGGCATCCTCAACGACGCCCTTGCCCTTGCCCCAGTACTGGTCGAAGTTAGCCTCGCACCACTCGGCCCAGAGATCCTTGTCAGCCTGCTGCAGCCGGTACTGCTCGTCGTCGGTGACGCCCTGGAAGACGTTGTGGAACTTGCGCTTGGTGATGATGAACACGTCAGGGTTGGGCTTGGCCACGTACCAGCGGCAGTCCACGCCCAGCAGACGCATCAGGCGGATAGTGGCATGGCGCATCAGCGCAACACCGCCACCCTGCGGAGTCGAGTTGAAGAACAGGATCTTGAGCTTGCGCTGCTTGCACTCATCGGCCAGCGCCAGCAGCTTGTCCCAGGTCGGCTTATCGGTGGTCTCCTCAAAGTGCTTCAGATCAAGCATATGGCAATGGCCATCCATGTCGACCTGCACCTCGTTGGTGTCGGGGTCGACTGAGATACGCGGAATGCTGCCAGGGAACTGCGGCGTGAACCAGTCGTACACCTTGCGCGCAGCCGAGGCAGCCTCCTCGGTCAGCGACAGACCACGCAGCTTGTAGATGCACGGGGTTGCATCGAGGTCAAACCAGAAACGCGTGCACATCTCACGCACAGGGTTGATCAGCTTCGGATTAGCCTCGATGATCTTGGACGTCGCCTCATCGCACCCAATGCACACGCCCTGGATACGGAAGTTGTGCGAGTTGGCGTAGTCGCGCACCACCTTGATGATCTGGCCGTTGAGCTGGTTGAGCTGCTCGATACTCGAGGCATCCTGGCTACCCTTGAACGAGTCCTCGTGGTTCTGGAAGTCGATGCCGTCGTAGCTAGAACACGCCCACTGAATCTCACCGCTCTTGTCGAACGAGACCGCAATACCCAGGTAGATCGACTTGGGAATCGCCTTGTTGCGGGCAAGGATGTAGCGCGGGGATCCGGTTTCGAGGAAGCTGAACTTGCGACGAAGAGGAGGCATGGTTTTTAGAATGGTAAAAGCTTGTGGCTCTGGTGGAGAAATAGAATGAAAAAAGAATGGTGATGTTGTCGCAAGAGCAGGGTCGAGCAGAGCGGGTGGTGTGCTTATGTATGCGGGCTGAGTGGTTTTTTTTTTTTTTGCCCAGAGATCTCAGTCGGAGAAGCAAAAATAAATAGCGCCTCTCTTTTGCAAGCAAGTAATGTGACTAGATACCACGGGATGCAGTGTGGCCAGTGATGACAAAATGCGGCAGAAGGATCCCAGAGTCAAGGAAGCGGGAAGGAGTTGTGCGACGGCAGATGTAATGTGATACACTGGATGTAACGAGATGGAGTGACTCTCAAAGGCTGGACGATAGCAGCGGAGAGGTCTGGAGGGCTATGGAGCAAAGCGAACCGAAAAAAGAAAAGAAAAATACGAGAAGGCAAGCGCACTTTTGCTGGGTATACCGAAGCGACGGATGGAGGAAGGACACAGGTTGGCAGATAGTCTTGGTGCCAGGTTCTAGGCTCTTTATATCTGCATCACCCTGAGCCTCGGTGGCATGAACGGTGGACGACTTTTTATTTTGTCTTGCGAGGCTTCCTTCACTGCCCAAATTCCCATCCCCCATCAGTGTGCTGGCGGAGGGACAAGACGAGGCTTCTGCCCAGCGCCTTGCTACATCCACCGAGACCGCGGAGTAGGGGCAAAAGGATGTGTCGAAAAATGTAGCGAGATATCTTCGGGTCGCTGGAGCATTTTTGCCCGCAGTAAACAAAACGGCCCAGGTATATGCATAAGCTGCTTGGCCAATGCACGGGTGGTGCGCATCCCAGGTCCACCAACTGCTTTCATGGGAGATTGGGGAGGAGGGGGTGGGCAGAGGGAGGGGTGAGTTGCCCAGATGTATAGGCTGGTGGCGCCTGCCACTATTCGGTGGAGGGGTAGTGCGAGGTGCGATTCTTCACATGTCGCAGAACATCAAGCACCACGTCCAGTCGTCTGCGTCAACCACATAGCATGAGCTCTCTGTATGGCCCAACAACGAAATGCTGTATATAGGTAGTAACGGCATTATTTCTCCCTCTCCCTTCTCCCTCTTCTCATCAGCAACAAAAAGCCCCAGCCTCCTCCCACTATTCGTTTTTTTGCGCAGTAGTGCGCTCTGCGGGACAGATGGCCATTGCGCTTTGTTGTGTTCCTTGCGCGAGCGGCGCGCTCCGACAATCGATCTATTTTCTTTCCCGCATCTTGGGATGCAGAGTGCAGAAGATCTTGGCCACAGCGCTACTCGTTGGGGGAGCAAAGAAGAAGGAAGACGCAGCCGACAACGCGTAGTGCAGAATGCAACCGGCGATTGAGGCTAAGATAGGGACGCTGGAGGGTCGTCGCTCTTTCCGCCGTATCTGTGGGGCCATATGCGCAGTAGCATATGTCCAAGCCTTGACTATCGGAGAATTTCGCCCTGAAAGTGGGGGACGAATGACCTATAAGTCAGGTGGTGCCATGTACGGCCGATCGATGACATCGCTGGGCGCACTTATCAATGATGTGTAAATGGGAGTACCACTTGACCTTCCCTCCCTAGCATCCCACCCGCTTGTCTAAAAATCAGGAGCTGCGTCGAAAAACGTGCCTATGCATTTGGGGCAGAAAAGTTGGGCTCAGGCTAGGCACCCGAGCACCACACATTGTTCAACCCATGACACCTTGTCCCCATTTCCCTCTGCCAGACGCAAAGCCATGCATGCAGGCGTTGATGCCGACAGCGGGCGTGCCAACGCAATCCTCCTGTCCACACCCGTTAGCCCATGCGCACATGCTGCATGAGCCTTCCGCTCTTCCCCCCAAAAGCGGCAACGTAGCAATTCGCCGAGCACTATTTGATGCACCGAATGTTGTCTATATCCTGTCTTGTAGTTGGGAACATCCCAGCATTGTTCTTCCGTATTACTGCCGGTGCCTTGGAGTGTACTTGTTTTTCAGGAAATCGGCAAAGGCGTTTTTGGTTCCTTTTTTTGCTGACTCGGCGAAGCATTCGCATAAATTCTTGGTGGCAGTTACGAACGCGACCTCGAAAAACCACGTTGCTGTTCGGTTTTGATTGCTTCGCTCATATCCGTTGGCTCGCAGAACAAGAGCTCTAGGAGCGGATGGCGCACATTATCCACGCGACTATTGTTGGTGGTATTGTCGCTGGAGCGGAAACATTCGGTGTCCGCTTGCGTGCTTGATGCATGGGTCCTTTCTTCAACCCGGTCCCACTCGGTCGTTTGCGGATCATGCAGTGGGGGGAGGGAGCCAAGAACTAGCGGCTCCATACATGCGACTGACATGATTGCACATCACAGGGCATTCCACCTTATCTTACGCCGGATCACAAAACATCATTTATTTCTAGGGGATAAAATCCATGGCTGCAAAATGTGAGGTCGATCAGCAGATGACATGGAGGTCTAATTTTGCTTGTCGTTCACCGATCCCTGCTCCGCGATCTGTCGTTGCCATTGCGGCCGCGTTTCACGCCGCCCTGCTGCTTTCCCGAGTCTCTGCCTGGGCTGCTGTTACCGCCTGCGCGGTTGTTATGCCGGTTCCGCGGTGTTTTCTTGTTGCTATTGCGCTGGTGGAACTGGCCCTTGTTGCCATCCCTGCCATCGCGGTGTCCTGGCTGCGGTCCCTGGTCCATCATATGTGGCAAAGCCATACCTGGCGGCATACCGCCCATCATGCTGGCGCCGTTCGGGAACCCGTCCAGTGGCGGCACCGGTGGCGGTCCCCGTGGAGGAAGACCGTTGCCACGACCCTCGCGCCCGCTGACCTGTCCGTGCGGTCGCTTCTGCGGGCCGCTGGACTGGTGGTGGTGGCTGTGGCGGTGATCATCATCGCGGTACATCTGCTGCGAGCCGCCCTGCTGGCTAGAGCCGCCGCCCTGGCTGCTACGCGGTTCCGGTGAGCCATTGCGACCTGGCTGTTGCGCCTTATTGTCGGCCCTGGATTTGGAGAGGAGCCTGGAGATCGTGTCGCTGGGATCTGCTTCCTCGATGCATAGGCGTGGGACCTTGCTTGTGAGTGTATTCGTGCTGTCAAAGCACTGGATAGCACTGTCGATGGTCTTGACCCAGCGCGCAACGGCAGTAAGCGAATCGCTGTACTGGGGTGGTGGTGAAGCAGAGTTCTGGCTGGTTGGGAGCAGGGGCCGTGCCCGCTCCTCAGCCTGCTCCCGTAGCGAAACAAACAGTTTCTTGCACTCCTCAGCGATGTTCGGGTACGCCTGGCAGATAGCCATAACGGCGTTGACCATGGCATTGGCCATCACCAGCTGCTCTGCTGCTGCCGATCCGATGATCTGCGCCAGAGTCGTCTGTACATGCGGCAAGATGACCTCCTTCGCCATGCCCTCGTTGGCCACGATCGGGTATTTTGTCGTGATCGCCGCTGCCAACTTGATCGCAAAGTGCTGCAGCCGCATCGACGGGTGCATCAGAAGCTCAGGGATGAACTCGGAGCATGCGTGCATCGATGGCACATGTTCGACCATATCGGGGATTGTTGCGATATCGTATGCCTGGAAATGCAGCAGTTTCTGGATCGCACGCTGCTCAAGGAACCGTGCGTGCACAAATCCAAAGACCACCCGCTTCACATCAACATCCTTGATGAACGACGTCAGCTCAAGCAGGAGCTGCAGTGCGCCGGAATCTTGGAGCTGCAGCATCGCAGTCAGATGAGACTGCTTCAGCGCTCCGGTGTCCTTTTGCCGCAGCCGGTACAGCCGCCGCATGCTAGCCTTGGACAGCAGCAGGAACTCGGACAGGATAGTCAGAAACACGTCGGCTAGGTTGGCCGACTGGAAAATGCTTGGATTCAGACGGAACAGGACCAGTGGATCGAGCCACAGGTCCTGCGTGATGAACTTTGGCTTGGCCATCTCGGACTTGCTGCGCCAGGCGTTTACTGTTGCGGTCGATACGGCGTGCGGGTTCAGCGTGTGTGCCATGTACCAGATGCGCCGGACAACCGCGGTGAGCTCCTTGTCCTGCGGATACCGCACAGCCAGAACACACACAGTCGATGACAGCTGCTCGGCAGTTTCCATGCGGACGGCTTCAGGCAGTGACGTGTACTTGTCAGCAAACTGGATCAGATGCTGGGTCTGCATGGCATCCAGCCGTGGTTCCAGCAGATGCCTGATCATGGCGCGTGCAACAGTGGCGAGGCGAACAAAGTCGCTATGGCTCAGTTGCCTCGAAGCGCATGGTGCACTGTCAGAATGGCGGATGGCGTTGACAGCCAGCTCACGCTGGAGAACCGATACGGGCTCGACCTGGTCCGGAAACTGTGCGGTGGCCATCGACACAATGTCAGGCCAGATCAGCTGGTAGTCTGCAGAGTTGCTGGCTGTCTGAAGAATCCAGGCTACAGGCAGTGAGTCGAACAGCTGGTCAGAGTACTCGCCACGGCGAGCCACCCCAGTCACGTTCCCCAGAGGTGTTGTCCTCCTAGTGCCTGGATGGGTGCCAGGTATAGGGGAGTTGCGGCTGCTGCTGCCCCAGGATCCGGGCGTGGTCCCAGAGCTGATATACCGGAGCTGGCCATTGTGCGCCACTGACCCGCTTGCGGACAGGTTACCGACAGCCGACACTGGCCGCTTGGGCAGCGATGCAAACGCATTGGTCGACTGCTTGGGCTGGTCGAGGAGGTGCTCGTTATAGTACAGAATGTAGAGCAGATACAGCGCCATGGCCGGCGGCACCGAGGCAGTCCGATCGCCGGCGACAGACTCGGCTGCAAAGCCCCGCTGTAGCATCGCCTCGGGGATAGGCGTGATCGCAGCAGAGCTGAATATGCCGTTGACGTAGCTTTTAACCAGCGGTCCCAGGAGGCCAGCGTTGGTCATATCGGCGGTCCGAACCATATGTGTGATCCACTCGCGCACATCGACGCCCTGGTCCTGGAACACGTTGCCCTGCAGGCAATACAGCACAGCACTGTGGTGTAGTGTTGAGCAAGAGGCGCTGGCAGTGGCAGTGGCTGCATCAGAGCTCGGGGGCTGTGCTGGCCGTGGAATGCGGACAAGCCGGCGTGCAATGCTGGCATCAGCAAAGTGAAGCGAGTCGGACTGCTGCATGACCTCCTTCAGATAGAACAGGCGGTCGCGCGGGAAGACAAAGTCCATTCCCAGCGTATCCATGGCAAACCGCTCGACATCCTCGGCATGCTCGGTGGTCAGATGCGCCAGCAGGCAGTCAACCTGCTGGCCAGCGGGCGTGTTTGCGGTGGCTGTTATTGCGTCGAGTGTGTCGCGAGCAGTCATCTGTGCACCGAACCCGACAAGAGTCAGAAGCATGGCTGCACAGAGGCGTGCCTCATGACCTGTATTGGTCAGCTGCGCCACGCGCTGGAAAAAGCCAAAGTCTGCACTCAGCGCCTCCAGTCGCAGGAACCCAATCAGCCCCGACACCACCCGAATATATGACGATACATGGAGCTGCTGCTCCTCGGGTGCCAGCGCGTTGAACTGTTTGTACACTGCGTCGCGAATGCTCGAGCCGATCTTGGAGCACTTTGCCTTGCCGATCCACTGGGTCACGCCGGTGGTCAGCAGCCCATCGAGGAACCGCCGCACGTCGGTGGCGCTGGTTGTATTGAGCTGGCTGGCCAGGGTGCGGAACATGACGCCTGCCAGCACGCGGTGTCGTCGTAGCTCGTGTGCCACAATGCGGGCGTTCGCTGGCCCCAGCGAGGCCATGTATTCCACTGAATCTTTGATAACGACCTTATACACATCGGGCAGCACGCGGTACACGCTCAGCAGCGTGCTGGCCAGGTCCTGCTGCACCTCAGCGCAGTCCTTCGACAGGTGTGCGATGCACTTTAGCGCCTCAGCGCCCTGTCCTGCCAGCACCAGGCTGCGAACACAGGTGGCAAAGGACTCCCAGATGGCCACCGTGTTCTCTATGGCTTCCTGGAGCACCGACACGACCAGCGACTGCACATATACCAGCTTGTCGCCAGCAGGTGGGCAATCCTCAACCAGCGGCGACTGCAGCACAGTTTCCTGTACCACAGCTCTCTCAAAGATCAGCAGCGAGCACCGCAGCTTGAGATCTTTCCATGCAGCATTTAGCTGCCGCTCAAGCCGCGAAAGCGATGCTGCCGAATTCTCGACAAGCTGCTTATGCTCAAGAATGCGGTATATGGTGGGCGTCCGGTCGGTGAGCTCGTGGAGCTGCACCAGAACAAGACGCAGTCGCCGCCGCGCTGAGCCACTCATGAATTCCCGAACATCGGCTTGTGCCTACAAGGAATCAGACGGGAATGCAATAATAAACATTAGCGACACATGCCGGAAATATACGGCTTATGGCCGAAAAACGACACATCAGCCGGCATTAGCACGCACGCCTGATTTGCAGTCTCCATGCACTGGCAGTCATAAACCTGCTGCGTCCCAGCCCTCCCCCATTCCTGGCCAGCGATAAGCAGGCCAGAGTGGTAATTTGGCATATGGATCAGCAAGTTCTCCCCCCGCCCTCCTTGCTCTACTGCCACAGATGCTCTCACACGCACACACCGTGCTAGGCAATGCATAGAAAAACAATGGCAAAAAACATGAGTGACCGCTCTGCCTCTAGCTCGCCCAGCTGTGTCAATGCAGCAGGGCGCTTAAAAAGAGATAGAGAAGGACGCTATGTACATGTCAATAGATAAGATGGTGTTACCTGTTCGATGGCGCTATCAGGCTGCTTGGTCCGTGCGTGCCATTGCTGCAGAGCTTCGCGATTGACGGCGTTGTAGTCATCGGCGGACGAGATCGGCTGCGCGTCATTGGCCATGGGCGCTTCGTGGGTCGTTGTCGACGTCGGGGCAGGGCATGAAGGACCCAGCAGGGCATCAGAAAGGGTGGAGTTTTGCAGAGACGGAGGAATGAATGACGAATCAAGCGGCCGTGTCGAGGACAACGACTGTGACGACAGTGCAGCTGGTGGTGTTATTTTCGGAGTCAACGAGGCGACAAGTATTGTCTCTTCCTCCTCCCCCTTATAAACACCACCAGTGGCAGTAGCAGTAAGACCCTTGTCGGCTGAAGCCAGCGATAGGCTAGGCGCCGACAACGGCAATGGCTGCACGGCGACATTTGACAGCAGAGGCGGCCGTGCCTGCCTGCTATCGTCGCCGGTCCTGCCATTGGTGGCAACAGAAACACTGCCGCCACCCACCACCACCACCACCTCTTCATCAAAACCACCACTGCCCGCAGAACCCCCACGGCCAACAATCAGGCGAGAGCCTGGGCTCAGTTGGCCAGCCAAATTGGCTTCATTTCCATCTGCAACAGAACTCAGCGAGGGTGAAAGCTCAGCTGACACGCCTGCTGCACCCATGGTACTGAGTTGGTGCGGAGTGTCTGGCATATACAGGCTAAACGAGGAGGGAGAGGGGACGTGGAAAGAAATATATGAGAAAAGAGCTTTGAAGATAGGTATATGCAGGCTCAGGACGAGTGAATGTAATAATGTCAGGAGGCCGGCTCACACTCCGGAAGGCTAGCAAGAGTGTGTGGGCAATAATGATAGGAGGCAAGTTGCGGGGCCAGGAGGAGGGAGAGTACCTGGCGAGGAACTAGAATTTGGTCAAAATGTGAGACAAATTCGAGGGATGCGCGTGCACTAAGAATAATATAAAGTCCACTGCTATGAAATCCAGTCAGTGAGGAGAAGGGATAGAGCTTTTGGTTGCAAGCAGGAATGTTTGGGCAAATGGCAAAGGTCCTGTTGGTAAATTATGAAGCCCCAGTGCATAATTTTCCATAGAGAGGGAGAAAAAGTCTACAGCTTTCAGAAGCAAAGGAGAGAGGCGAATTTTATACCACTCCCTCGATATGAGTGCTAGGGGGCGGCGAAGCATCATCGCCCTAGAAAATCACTAAATTTTTTGACCATTTTTCGCGCAGAGGCTGACTCGCACACGCGATGCCATTGGTTCCAGGGCAGCCTACAGACATGCCCCAGCCAGAGAGCAAGCTGGGTCGCACACGCATACACATACACATACGCATGCACAAGGCGCTGCAGCTCGGCTACTGCAGATATCCCTGGGAGGAAGGCGCTGGCGTTGCTGGCAAAAGTTCGAGCAGTCCGGTTATCTCTTTGGAGCCAGCCCAGCAGCCCAACACTGTGGCCGGTTCCAGGTTGGCAGCTAGATTTGATACGGTAATACCGTTCTCTGGCGAGGAATGGGGCAGCAATCAGCGAATCAAACCTCAGCCCGCTCTCCAGCCCAATATTTTTTCAAACAAATGCTTGCGCTAATGCTAGGAAGCAAGGGCGATATTGGGGAAGGAAAAGTTCTCCACCTCTTCCTCTTTGCTGCCAGCACCCTTATTATCACTCACGCACTCCATATTATATTATCGACAAGCATGCAGCGGTTCTTTGCCACAACAAGCCGGATCGCGCCGCGTTCTCTGGCCAGCCTGCACGCAACTCGCGTAGCCGCTACCAGTGCCTTGCCTGCGCTGAGCAGCCGCATGACCGCACCCTCGATCGCTACACAATACTTTGCCAGTCGAAAGAGCAGCCTCCCGCCGGTGTTTGCTCGCTTCCTGGCCAGTGAAGCCGTTGCACAGCAAAGCGCCACCGAGGGGCTCAGCCAGCAGCCCGCTACAGAACAGATCAGCGCCGAGTCCAAGAAGGCTGCTGCGGACGAGTACGTGCCCGTACCGTTCAGCGACTACAAGGACATTGACCAGAACACGATGCGTGCCATCACCAGCATCCTAAAGTTCAAGACAGCCAGCAAGGTGCAGGATAAGATCATCTCGCTGATGCCCATCGAGAACGACATCATGGTCAAGGCAAAGACAGGCACAGGAAAGACAACGGCTTTCCTGGTTCCGGCTATCGATATCCTCAAGCGTGCGTACGAGCAGGATCCGGCACGCGGACAAAAGGGTCGCGCCGTTGGCTGCTTGATTGTCAGCCCGACGCGCGAGCTGGCCAAGCAGATCGCCGTAGAGGCTACCAAGCTTGCCACTTACCACGGCTGGAATGTCCAGTCGCTGATCGGCGGTGAGAGCTCGCGCCACCAGGTCAATGATCTAGCCCGCAAGCGCTCGGATATTGTCATTGGCACGCCTGGGCGTATCCTCGACTTCCTCAACAACCAGCAAATTTTCCGCGACTTGGCCGACAAGACCAAGCTCCTGATCTTCGATGAGGCTGATGTGCTGCTGCAGATGGGGTTCAAGAAGGAGATCGACGAGATTATCTACCGCATGCCCGAGGACCGCCAGACATTCCTGGTCTCGGCCACCATGGACCGCAAGATCCGCGAGCTGGCGCCGACTGTATTTAAGCGCGGATTCGACATTATTGACTGCGTCGATAAGGGTGAGACCAACACGCACAAGAACGTCAAGCAGGAGTATATCACTGTCGAGTACTCGAGCCACTTCCCAGTTATCTGCGATGTCATCGAGTCGCACATTGCCAAATGCAAGGCTGACAACCAGGGCGCAAAGATCGTCATGTTCATGCCCACTACCAAGAGCACAGACATGTATGCAAAGCTGATCCGCGCTCTGCTGCGCAAGGGCGTTGCAGTCCAGAACAACGGCGGCAACCGCTTCGGCAACCAGCGCCAGTCTTTCCAGCGCCCCGGCTCGAGGAACGAGGAGGTTGTTGATATCATGATGATCCACGGCAAGATGTCGCAGGATGCGCGGTCGCGTGTGTCTGAGAAGTTCCGCCGGTCATCGATCCGTCCCGGCAACACCTCGGTCCTGATCACCACTGATGTGTCTGCTCGTGGTGTCGACTACCCCGATGTGTCGATGGTTTTGCAGGTCGGCATTCCCACCGAGGCTGAGTCATATATCCACCGTCTGGGTCGCACGGGCCGCGCCGGCAAGTCTGGCGAGGGTGTGATTCTGCTAACTGAGATGGAGACTGAGTTCCTCAGGCACTTGAAGAACCTGCCGCTCAACCACAGCGAGAAATACACGCCCGAGTACCTGGAGAGCATCGCAGGCTTCAAGGGCGGCGATGTCGCGCACCTGGAGAAGCGCTGGGGCGCAGCTACCATGTATGCTGAAATCGAAAAGGTTCAGGACACGTTCCTGTCGCTGGTCGGCTTCTACAAGGGCCACGCCGAGCTGATCGGCGACCCGCACGGACAGGCTATCCTGGATTCCTCTAGCGAAATTCTTAAGCCGTTTGACTGCCCGCAGCCGCCTCTGCCGCGTGCTCTGCAGGAGAGCCTTGGCTTGCACCGGAAGCCTCGCGGATCGCGTTTCGGCAACAACAACCGCAACAACAACCGCAACAACTCTCGGTTTGGCAATGACCGGAATGGCGGCTCTCGCTTCGGCAATGACCGGGGCAACTCGCGCTATGGCGACAGCCGCAGTGGTGGCTCGCGCTTCGGCAATGACCGTGCACCACGTCAGTTTAACAACTCTGAGGACGGTGGCAGCAGCGGATTCAGGAATTATGAGCGCAACTATGGCTCGGACAACCGCTCGCGCAACTCGGGCGAGGACGGCGATGGCACATATGAGGGCGGATACTCGCGTGGCCAGGGGTTCACTGACCGTGGCAAGTTTAGCCGCGACGGCTCGCCCAAGAAGAGGTGGCAGCAGCGCGGGAAGGTAGACAAGTACTGAACCATGCCACCCAGGATATAGCATTTTTTATATTGTGCCATGTGTGCAAGTCGTATATAATGAATATCGTTCAACAAAGAGCGCAGTACATTTTTGCGGGCTGTGTCTACCAGACGAATGGAATCAGCGCCCGCCGATTGCGCGGGAACTTTTCGCCAAACGTCGCCTTGTACCACTGCTGCGACTCCTTGGCGGTGATGCCGAGGTTAACCGCGCTCCATATGGTGATGACCAGGATGGTGGTGCTCTGGCACGACGTTACCAGCCACAGCGAGACATACACAAGGATCTCGCACAGGTAGTGCGGGCACGACACGTAGTTGAACAGATCGCCGGTCGGAATCACATATGCTGTCTGCATGTCAGTGCTCTTGGCTGCTGTCGCCTCTGCCTCTTGCTCGCTGCGCTCCCTCTCCTCGCGCAATGACTGGAATCGCAACCTGTACAGGATGTGGTGGCACCGCCACTGGTGGACCGACGCATACGCAAAAATCGCCATGCCGGTCAGCACCAGATACGAGTTTGCTGGCACCCATCCAGGCGCATAAATGGCGTCGCCGATGATTCCAAGCGGGGCAAATACATAGTGCACCAGACCTACTAGGTAATGGCCGACATGCATCTGCGCCTTGGACGCCGGCTGGTGGTTCACGGTCTCATAGAGCCGCAGAATAACATGCACATTGTACATGCCCATGGCAAGCAGCAGTGCCGACGTCGGCCCGTCAATGAACGACTCGCGGGTTGCACCAAACAGCCATGACTCGAACCTCATGTAGAACCGGAAGTAGAACTCCTCGGGTACATCGACTGTCATTGGCCGTGCTTTGAACTGGTACCAGTTGGAAAAGTCGATGGTGAGCGCGGCGCTGATGATAACACCGATTGCGTAGAACTGGGCAAACATGTTCTTGGGCACTGTAGCACGAGAGAGCCGGTCGAGAAGGGCGGTAGAGCCTGTACTTGTGGCGGTCCGCGTTTTGCCGTACTTTATGAATGCCTCGCGCATCCATGGGACAGCCTCAAAGGTCAGAGCAACAGTCGCCATCGACGTGAACACGAAGCGGCTCAGATATGACAGAAACATTGGATAGACAGGCGGCGCGAGAAAATAAAATAGGGAGGGGCAAGTGAAGGAGAGAGCGCAATGCCTGTTGAAAAGCCGTTCCAGCCTGACAAGCATCTCTCGCTGTGTAGCTAGCTATTGGAACAAGACCAGCGCTCCGACGATCTGAGGCGAGAACCATTCAAGCTCAGAAATCTCATGCTTCGAAAGCCGGTTTGTACCCCCGCATCCAGAACCAAACCGATTTGGCCGGTGAGGTCGACTTAAAAATTTTTCGCTCATGGTCCTGTTCTCGTCTCAAGAAATCCAACTTTCCACGTATTCCTAAAGTGCATTTAAAGCAAAATAATGTCGGTCGCCATTTCCAACAACGATTCCGCGCTGAAGCTGCTGCTTGCCTACCTGCCCGAGGCGCAGAAGGATCTTTCGGTCGACTCTGTCGCTGATCAGGTAAATTGACCACATGCACAGTGCTTTGCACGCTCAACCAGGCAATGAACGGCGCACTAACAACCAACCATGGCCTGGATAGCTCTCGCAGCTCACACTCGACGGCCAGAAGGTCGAGGGCACCAACTCGATTGCCCAGCAGCTTGCGGCCAAGTACAGCAAGGATCTGGCCGGCAAGACCGAGACCGATCAGGCTGAGGTCAGCCAGTGGATGACCATGTCGGCGCGCCACGGTCCCACAGAGCGCCAGGCGTTCTCGCAGACCATCAACGAGCACCTGAACGGCAAGACGTACCTGGTGTCCAACTACGTGACCATCGCCGACATTGTTGCGTTCGGAAACGTGCACGCGTACATGGAGGGTCTGTCGGCTCAGAAGCGGTTCAACTGGAGCAACTTCTCGCGCTGGTTCGACCTGGTGCAGCACACTGTGTCGGCCGAGTCCCTGGCGGCTGCCGGCCTGAAGCTGGTTGAGATTGATCTGAACGCTCCGGCGCCCGCCAAGAAGCAGGCGGCTGACAGCAGCAAGAAGGAGAAGAAGGACAAGAAGGACAAGAAGGAGAAGGCTGCTGAGGAGAAGCCCGCCAAGGACGGCGACAAGAAGGAC
>JANBPW010000021.1:0-15808 GCA_027575855.1 Linderina macrospora | reverse complement strand
GGTCCAAAGACAATCGGATTCAACACCATATCGCCCATTGTCATGGCTGTCAGAATAGTGGGGACATGTGGCGTCTGGAAGGAAACGAGGTTGAATGATTCGAAGCTGGTGTTCTGCGCCGTGAACCCGAACGAAGCGTTAAAGTACAGTGAGCGGTCGGGCACTAACATGGGCGAATCCTCCAGTGGCTCAAGATCCATGTCATCAAAGGGTTCGGAAGGGATGCTGGTTGTTGGCATAATAGGCGCACTATCCGAATAGACGACCGTGCCGTTCCCCATCATTGGCCTGAAGTCAGCTGCAGGGGGGATGTAGCCCTGAATCATGTTGAGGTGATAGGCAAAGTTCATGGTAGCGGTATTTTTGGCTCGCACCAGCACCGAGTACCGCTGACCAGAAACAAGTCTGACGACATTGACCTTCTTTGGCTTCGACCGCACACCATCCACCTCGATTACCTCCATGTCGTGGTTATCAATGAAGAAATCGACCAGCGGCATGCCTATCATGCCAATGAGTCGAATCCGATACACTTTTCCAGGCACAAAGTGCATCGGCTTCAATTTCATCCCGTCTGCTCCGTTCACCAGTAGACGCATCGACGAATCCATCGGCAATATCGCCCTATTGGGCGCAGTCATGACATCGATAGACTCTGCGATAGTCTGGCTCTCCCACTCCTCAACCGCAAATACAAACTCGTCGTCGTACTTGTAGGGCTCATTTGGGTCATGCACTATCAGCGGCGTGCGAAGACCCTCATGGCTTTGCTCCTGCGAGTGGCCGTGGATCCAATGCGTGCCGGCTTGGTCGAGCAATATCTTGTAGATGAAATTGGAGCCAGGTGCAATACCGCACTCGGTGACCATGCCGACGCCGTCGTAGTAGCTCGTGTTGTTTTGCAATATGCCGTGCGCATGCAGGGACGTCGGTACGTCTAGAGAGTTGTGGACGTTCAAGATCAGAGTGTCACCGAGGGCGGCATGCACCACTGGCAGGGGAAGCTGGCCATTGACTCCAATCCCGCGCTTGGGCGGCTCAGGCAGTCCGCGATTCGTGTGAACATAGGTGATGTTCCAGTGGTGGATAACGTCCTTTGCTAGCACCAGCGGTGCAAACACAAGTAGAAGTGGTCTATACAGAAGCATTGCAGGAAGGATAAAAAGTCGAGTCCATGCGAACCGCGCTTCCAACTTCCCCCATATATACACATGGTCGCCTTTCTATCTCGGCCAAGGCGAGATGCTGTAGTCGTCCAGAGATATTTCCTTAGCTGCACTATTGCCAGCTAGCCATTCAAATGTGGTGGCTGGCTTCTCACTAGGCGCTGGACGACTGATGAGGCTGCAATATATTGGGGTTGGAAAACAGACTGGGTTAGTTCTTCATAGTAAAGTGTTGTGAATAGGGGGAATAGGGAATAGGGAGTCAGAGGCGAGCTAAGAGGAGGCTTAGGCAATAGCCGACACAACAAGCTCACTAACAGACGGCTCCTCGCTGCGCACAGCCAGCTCCATTGTTACACCGGCACCCTTCTGGTACGTCATGCGCGCCCGAGCCACCGTCTTCGACTTCCCAAGCCATTTGCCAGTCAGCACCGCCTGGTGAGCAGCCTTGCTCTTGGGAGCCAAAGCACCCTCCAGCGGACACATGCCGAGCAACTCGACGACCTTCTCAGTGCACTCCTTGATGCTGTCAAAGTTGGACAGCGCAAAGGTCTCGACAGACTGCGCGCTGTCGCCAAGGGACTCCCACAGCGCGTGCGAGTCGGGAATGTAGGTAGCTTGCATAAAGTCACCGGCGTTGAGCTCAGTCGCTTCCAGCGAGTACTCATCCTCGAAGCCGTCGTCGTCATCCTCGGGCTCGCCAGTGGCTGGGTCGCACTCCTTGACAATGAACTTGAGGGTGCAAGCAAACGACACTGCCGGGAACGTCTCGGGGTCAAGGTGCTCGAAGGCAACATAGGCAGTGGCGGGCTCGTCGCACTTGAGCTCGGAGATGGGCACAACAACAACTGGCTGCAAGACGCCATCAATGTCCTCCTCAGGCTCCATGGCCACCTCGACCTGCTCCAGGACCTGCTCCGGGATAGTGTTGGTGATGTCGAACTGGAACACAATGTGGTTGCTGTAGATGTGCTTGATGCACTGCACGCCATACTCGGTCTCAGCCTCAGTAAGAGCCGTGGGCGTCTGCGACGAAACCAGTGGCTGCTCGCCGAATGCAGCGAGCTCTGGGATCGCGTTGAGCTGGCTGGCGTACTTGGCCTGCTGCTCAAAGACATCGACAAATCCGGAAGAGGCTCCAGCATCCTGGGTGGCATCTGCCGACAAATCGCCCTTGCCAGCCGCAGTCTTGCTGGACGTCGGCGCCTTGAGCGTGGTACCGGTGAGGACCGCATCCATAGTCTCTTGGCGCTGGCGGTCGCGGGCTTCGACTTCTTGGGCACGCGAGATACGCGGCACGCTGTCAAAGTTGAAGCTGCCCTTGAGCGCAGCTCCCGGATCAGCACAGTACTCGACCAGCTTGCGCTCCAGGGCAGCCAGAGCAAAGGTGCTGTCGTCACGGATGTACTTGTCACGCACATTCTCGTCGCCTGTCATGCGCAGCGCCCAGGCAGCACGGTCACGGACTTCGTCGTCGCGGTCATCAAGACAGCGCTTGAGCAGAACACGGACCGAGCGCTGGAGCGATGCATCGCCAACTGTCGAGGCACCAAACTTGGCCAGGGCATTGACCGCAGCAGCACGCACCACCGCGTTCTCAAGAACAACGCGGTTATAGATGTGGCGGATGTATACGGTCGGGCGGGCAGTATGCGGACCCTCCTCACCCAGGAAGTGCAGAACACGCACCGACAGCTTGGTGAACTCGCAGTCCTCGATGAACTCGCAGAGGTGGGCCAGCGCTGTCTCCTTGCACTCGGGCACGTGCTTGGCTAGATCGACGATGGCTTCGATGGCCGAGCGCTTGAACTCGTAGCCTCCCTCGTCGCGTAGGACGCCCGACAGGAAGCCCAGGAACAGCGAGTGCTTTCCGGGGAACTTGCGGCACAGGCTGCGCACAGCCTCGGCAACGATAATCTTGAACTCGTCGCTGATCTCGGTCATGAATCCCTGCATCTGCTTCATCAGGCGGTCGACCGAGGCTTCATTTCCGGTCTTCAGCAGCGTGGTGATCGCGAATGTCGCCACCGAGCGGTTCGAATCGGTGATCAATCCCTCCATATCGACGTTGCAGGGCTGCACAGCCTCCGGGTTGGTGCGCGCCAGAGTATTGAGGGTGCGGATAGCCGCAAACCGCACTGTAGCCTTGGGCGACGAGAGGAACAGCTGCAGTGCGTTGACTGCTGGCGTGAGCTGCTTGGAAGTGACGTTTTTGAGGTGGCAGATGGCGCGCGCCGCTTCGAGGCTGACCATATCTGAGCGGTGGCGAACCCACTCCTCGAGCAGAGTGGACAGTTGCGGGGCGAGGCTAGGATCGTCTTCCATGACACGCACAGCATAGCGGATCAGTAGAACATGTGCCATGTTGCTGCGGAGTGTAGCGCCAGAGCCGCCCATCCAGCTGCCCTTGTTCTGCCCAGAGAAAGTCTGCACCAGCTTCAGCACAGCCATGCGGTCATGTTGGCGGATCGCGTACAGCAGTCCCATAGCGTGGTACTGCACAATATTCGAGGTTGACACAACCTGGTTCTGGTTCGCCGATGCGCCAAAGAACGACGATCCCTGCGACAGAGACTTGCCGTTGAGCGCCTCGTTGACTTCGTTACCCCAGCGCCGCACCACATCCTTGGCATCGCCAAAAAGATGCAGCGAGGAGACAAGCGCGGCCGACGCAATCGATGGCGAGCGCTCGACAATTGCCGCCTTCAGGAACCGCTCGATTCCAGGCAGCATCGACGGATCGACGATCTTGCACAGCGCGCGGATCGCGTTGGCACGGTACGTGACCTCCGACTTGGGCTGCATGTCCTTCATCAAGCTGCTCGTAACCATGATAACGTCTTCTGAGATCGTCGACAGCTCCTTGATTGCCAGGTACACCATCTGCCGCAGCGACATGTCCTTTGACTGGAACAACTTTGTGATGCTGAAGAACAGCTCCGTAGCCTCTGTGGTCGACATGGACTCGCCACGGTACAGCAGGAAAATGATCTTTGCCAGTAGGATACGCGACTGCCGCGGGCGGATTGGCGTCTCGTTGAATACACGCGCTTCCTGCAGAACGGTTGAGCGGTCCAGGTGCATAAGCGCTCCGAGCTCATCTACAGCGGGATGCGATTTAGAATGGCAATTTCCACTCTGCGCTCTGATGAGACAGTTCGAAGCTACGCTCGCTGCCCTGCAATTGTGCCCAGCTTGCAGCCAGCCAACTTACCCGTGTCCTCGTCCTTTTTCCAGCTCATTGCAGTGTACTCGATAGGATGTGCTTATATAGTTGCTGCTTAATTCGTTCAGTCCAGTACGCTACCCGTTCTCTGCGACAGATTGCAAATCTAGTGAAGGGAATCGTAAGGGTATGCTAAAGCTTTTGAGAAGTTAAATAGAGCAGAAGACGAATTGCAAATGCACGACGCACGCTCTGAGCAGCAACTGTGCTACCCGCAAAGCCCGCTCTCTTGTCTCCCAGCGGTGACGAGGGCCAAAAGGCATTTGGCACACGTCTATTGGCCCCATCAGCAGCTTTGATCGGCTGATTGCGTCGGTGATTTATTTACATATGGTGGTTGTGTCTCGCTCTACATTGCACCAATTTGCCAGTGTCGCAGCCGGTTGCGCCTGCTGATTATCAGCTCACTGGCACGTACTCGAGCTTCGGAGTTTCCGTCGCATTTCAGTACAGGGATGCATATGCAGCAATTTTAGCTGTTCCGACTGGATGCCATGTCCGGGCATGGTGACAGGCAGGGTCCACCGGCACCTTCCACTCTCATGTACACGATATTACCAGCAGCGGTCTTTGCTGGCCAACAGAATTTTGTTGCCATTGTCCCACTGTGAGCTATCGCGGGTGCAGTGAGCTAATTATATGGCGTTGTAAAACAGGGGAGGGATGCGTCGGAAGCAAATGCACGCATGCAAAGGTTGCTCGGCAAAAGCTGCGGTTGCGTGATGGGCAAAACTGGTCCCAGCCAACAGTATCTATCCCGTGTGGTATTGGGCACGGGGTAGGTAGGTGCCTGGAGAGGACATCCCAATCACCATATTTCAGATATTTTTCGGTGAGTTGGCTGACACCCCTGTTCTCGGAGATTGTGAAGTATCTCACGCATATCAATATCCCTCTTTCATGCAGGCGTGCATTTTGTAGGGGCAAAATAGGGGTATTCCAAAATTCGACGTGTATTCGAGCTACACCCCCAGCCGGTCAGTCCGCTCGGTCTTATTCGAGCTGACTTGAGCAAGTCGTATGTTGATAGCGCTAGCCCCTCTCAGTAGCAAAAATAGCACACAAGGGTTTCCATCCTTTGTGGCATCCACATTTTCCCCGGGCAAGTAATCAACGCCGGGATATATAAACCAAGTGGCCAAACGCTTGTGCCGTGTGTCTTTACTACCTAGCAGCTCTCACAACGATAAACACATCTTCTCTATTCCAAAGTTCCAAGTTACCTCCCAGGTATTCGATCTCAACTATGAAGTTCACTCTCTCCATCCTTGCCACCAGCCTCGTCATTATCTCTGCAGTCTCTTCGATACCCGCCCCCAGTGCTACCTCTGGGAAGCAAGAGATCAAGGATCCGTTCAACCCATGCGGCTCGTTCAAATGCGCTGAGGATCTTCTCTGCGTCAACCAGAGGGTTACTTGTGTGCGTGCACCGTGCTATCCAGTCCCTTCTTGTGTGCTGTCTGTGGACAAGATCATGAAGGAATATGATCCGTTCAACCCTTGCGGCCAGCACACGTGCGAGGGTAACCTCCAGTGCGTCAACCAGAAGGTTGACTGCGTCCATGCGCCGTGCTACCCGATCCCACACTGCGTCAACGCCTAGTCAGAATTATCTCCAATATGAATAAAATTTTATATCCTTTCCAATGAGTGAAATCAGAGTGAGCATACGGAACATCTTATCCACATGGGAACATGTATATATATTGTTAGGATATGAACACCATGGGTCTACTGAATCGTCACCTTCTTGACTGTGTTCAATCTCTTGTGCTCGACTCCCGCGACGATAAGGACATAGAGAACGGAAAATGGCACCAGTGCAATAAACGCCGCCCGCATAGACTTCATAAACACATCCAGGATCTGGTTATAGACCTCCTGCGGCAATGAAAGCTGGTGAATCAGCGACTGATTATACGAAACCTGGGTAATGGCACTAGCAAAGTCTGGGAACTTTGCAATGGCGTTGGCAAACTCGACCTTGCGCTTGTTCTCGCTGACCGAGCTCAGCACCGCAACTACCAGCATAGACCCGAGCGACCGCATGAAGATGCAGGCAGTAGTCGTCGTCGCCATATCCTTGCCCTCGGCACCGACCTGAGCGGTGAGGATGAGTGTCTGGATGCACGCGCCAAATCCAAAACCGCAGATAATCATGAACCCGATAACATGGCCAACTGGCGACTCTCTGCCAAGCATGATTAGCAACGAGGATCCGACCAAGAGGCAGATACTGCCGAACCATAGGCACTCCCGGTATCGACCAGTCTTGGTAACAATGATGCCGTTGATGACGACGGATACGCCCTCCGCAAGGCTGAACGGGAGGGTATACAGGCCCGATGTGATTGGCGTCGTATTCTTGACCACGAGAGCCCACTGGGGAATGAAGATAAGAGGCGCATTGGTCACGGCACCAAAAAAGAGGTGGCCAAACACCGCGAGGGCAATGTTGCGGGTCTTGAACAGATACATGGGCAAAATCGGCTCCTTGGCATAGAATGCCTCGTAGATGACAAACAGGACTCCAATGAGAGCGCCAAAGACGATGCAGCAGATAACCCGGGCAGACGACCACGAGTACTGCTGGCCGCCCCACGAGAGCGCCAGCAAGACCAGCACAATACTCGCCAGCGAGATGAACGACCCACCAAAATCTATGCGGTTCAGCTTCTCCTTGCGGGTTCCGCTCGGCTTGGGCAAATGTAAAAAGTACAGAACAACACCGCTGACTGCGACACTGATAGCAACGTTGAGCCAGAACGCAACACGCCATGAGCTCAGCTGGACTATAGCCCCACCAATAATGACGGCGGCTGCCGACGCCAGTGACCAAGCTGACGACGAATATCCCATCAGCTTTCCTCGCTCGCGCTCCGTGAACAGATCGCCAATGACTACATTGACAATGGTATACATGCCAGCGCTGCCAATTCCCTGGATAGCGCGACTGGCAATCAGCATATCCATTGAATTTGAGACCGCGCAGAGCAGAGAGCCGATAAACAGGAAAAATGAGGCGGCGGCCATGGTGGGAACGCGGCCAACGATGTCGCTGCATTTTCCGTAGATTGGCTGCATGGATGTCGTGGTGATGAGGTAGCTGTTGATTAGCCAGTTTGCGCGTTGCATGTCGTTGAAGTGCTCGGCAATTGGGTAGTAGATGACGGCATCCATGGTCGTGTAGATGCCGATTAGGAACATGAGCATGAAGATGCCAAAGTACGTTATGCGCGCATCTCTGGTATTTCCAGTAGCCTCGACGCCTAGTTCCGCAGCCTGGTCCTTTTCCTCAGGCAACTGGGTGGCACCCGAGTTCTCCACAACATCGGCTGGTGGCAGCGACTTTTCCACATCCATAGTGCGCACAATAGTAGAGTGAAAAAAGAATAACAAGTAGCAAGCAAAAAGGGAAGACGATGAGGTTATGCAATGACGCGTGTCAACCCTAGTCGGCTCATTGAGGAATACAATGGATCGCCCATTAGGCAAATTTTAGGTCCGAGTGGGAATATTTGTAAGATAGTCAAGGCGCTTAGTAATAGCCCGAGAGCTATCCTGAGCTGTTGCACACACTAGCCATTGGAGTAGACCCTGACCTCAAAGCCGTGCATTCAACAGCCGCAAGCCATGTGGTTATCATATTCAGATTACGTCGAAGTAGTTCTAGCAGCATCACGAAACCATGTATCTGCTTGTAGCTCCTGAAGGTGCAGTCTCTTTTCACAAGAGTTGTGTAAAAAGACAATCTTAATTAAACAAACCGATGCTGGTTATACTATGTCACGGCAAGGACCTATTGGATTGTAACCTTTCTGACCGTGCTCAGCTGCCTGTGCTTGACGAAAAGAACAAGGATGAAAAATATGGCTGAAAACGGGACCAAGGCAGTAAAGGCTGCGCGCATCGACTTCATAAACACGTCCACAATCTGGCTGTAAACCTCTTCTGGCAGGTTGATTTGGTGTATCAGCGACTGGTTCCTCGAGATTTTTGCAATCGCGTCAGCATAATCAGGAAACGTCGCAATGACCCTGGCAAACTCAGTCTTGCGTTTATTTTCGCTAACCGAGCTCAGCACTGCCACAACAATCATATTGCCCAGGGACCGCATGAAGATGCAAGCAGTGGTTGTTGTAGCAGAATCCTTGCCCTCAGCGCCCACTTGCGCCGTGAGGATGAGCGTCTGGATACACATGCCAAAGCCAACTCCATAAAGGATCATGAACCCGACGACCTCGCCTGAACTAGAGTTCTTGTCCAAGAGCATCAGAAGAGACGCGGCAACGAGTAAACAGACGCTGCCAAACCATAGGCACTCGCGGTACCGGCCATATCTCGTCACGAATATTCCGCAAAAGATAGCTACGACTCCTTCAGATAGGCTCATGGGAACTGTATATAGGGCTGACGTCAAGGGAGTGGTGTTTTTGACTACGAGAGCCCACTGGGGAATGAAGATAAGTGGTGCGTAGACAACGGAACCAAAGAAGAGGTGGCCAAACACCGCGAGGGCAATGTTGCGGGTCTTGAACAGATACATGGGCAAAATCGGCTCCTTGGCATAGAATGCCTCGTAGATGACAAACAGGACCCCAATGAGAGCGCCAAAGACGATGCAGCAGATAACCCGGGCAGACGACCACGAGTACTGCTGGCCGCCCCACGAGAGCGCCAGCAAGACCAGCACAATACTCGCCAGCGAGATGAACGACCCACCAAAATCTACGCGGTCCAGCTTTTCCCTACGCGTCCCGCTCGGCTTAGGCAAACGCAAGATAGTGATGATAATTCCACCTTCGAGTACGCTAACTGTGAGATTGAGCCAAAACGCAACGCGCCAGAGACCCTTTTCCGCCAATGCGCCGCCAATAACTGCACCGGCTGCTGCGGCGATGGACCACGCTGACGAAGAATAACCCATTAGCTTTCCTCGTTCGCGCTCGTCAATCAAGTCAGCCATAATAACATTAACAATCGTGTATAAGCCAGCGCCGCCAATTCCCTGAATAGCACGACTGGCAATAATCATTTCCATTGAACTTGAGACTGCGCAGAGCAGAGAGCCGATAAACAGAAACGAAGCAGCAATTATCAGTATTGGGACACGGCCAACGATGTCGCTGCACTTTCCATAAATGGGCTGTATGGATGTCGTGGTGATGAGGTAGCTGTTGACAATCCATGTCGCGCGTGGCAGGTCGTTGAAGTGCTCTGCTATAGGGATGTATATTACCGAGTCCATCGTGCCGTATATGCCAATCAGTACCATCAAAAGTGTCACACCGATATAAGATACCTTCGCATCTCTGTCAGGCCATGCATCTGTCGGCCCATCCTGCTGTTCGGCATGTGTTGGTTCTGGGTCACTGGCTTCTGATGTATGCATCATGCTGATGGTAGCTGGAGGAGGTTTGTGAAAAGTCAAGGGGGATTAAATATGGGCAGCAGGGTGTGAATGAGGAGAAGAGGTTGTTGCAAGTGTTAAAAGGAGTTTGGACTGCTGACCTGAATACCCTGGGGATTCCCAGGCGCCACTATGTTCCCTCGAACAGTAGCACTTGGTTTCTTCTTACAGGTATTTGTTGTTTTGGTACTTGTACAGGTACAGCTATGCATCGTCTGTTGTTAGAACGACATAGACCTTTAGGTCTGATGCATCATAGTGTATTGGGTTGGTTGCCCAGGACAACATGGATGCACTAGGTCTTTTATTTCTTTTCTCTTCTAGTTTGTTAAGTTCAAAACGTCCTTTTTATCATATTCTATACTACACTATATCTTCCGGCACCCTGTCCCCCCAAACACAACAAGAGCATATCAATAAAGTGGGTGTTAGTGTTGGTGCTGGAGCTGGATATACATGTTGATCAAAGCTACCAAGCGAGTTTTGGCGTTGCGATCAGCAGATGACTTGAGGCGCTGCGGTTTTGCTTTCGTCGCTTTTCTAAGGCACTGTCTTCCTCTTTGGCTTTTTGAGCATTTCACTTCTTTTAAATTTCAATTTGCACAATCATGGTGGGCAAGCGCAAGAGGACAACCAAAATTGCCGACAAGTCAGCAGCGGTCAAAGCGACGAAGCCATCTGTAGACGAGTGGGACATACCCATAGACGAGATAGGCGCGACACTGACCCAAGTGCTCCGCCGTCCGCTGCGCACACCAAAGAACCGCACACCATCGAAAAGCACCACTACCAGAGCAACACCTCGGAAGCAAAGGGCGAAGGTGACCCGGCCGCCGATTCCCCCCAGAGATCGAAGGACCACCCGGTTGATGGGAAGCAAACAGAAGGCAGAAGCAGCGATGGACTCTGACTCACATGGTTCGGTCGAGGTTGTTGTTGAGGCAAAAGAGCGGACAGCTACTCCAGAGCCTGCGGAGACACCGGCACCAGAGGATGTGCCGAAAGAGCCGGATACTGCGCAGCAGGGGGCATTGTCACGGGGCGTAGACACCGCAGAGCATGACGTTCCGCAGCCAGATACTCAGGAAAAGGTTCCAGAAGGCTTGGACATGGTGGCAGAAATGTTTGCCAGTGATGCCGAAGACAGACCTGACCTGACTGCGGAAAATCCATCAGCTGAGCACTCCGCCATCAGCATAGGCGACGATGGCGTAGAAGAGGCAGAACAGCCACCAGCACCCGAGACACATGCTGAGAAACACACAGCTCCCAGCTCAGACGATATCCCCAAGGACAGCGATTGTGCTGAAGCCAAACCAGACGATATTTTCATTGACCAGGAGAGCGCGCAAAACTACCAGCATCTGATGGCCAAAGAGCGGCGAAAGCGGCGAACCTCAAGACCAGCAAAGAAAACTGCTCGAACCCCACCGCCTTCACGCATAGTTGGCATATCGCAGTCAAGCATTAGCAGCCTCTCCTCTGATGACGAGCTGCACATAGATCCGGTTCAAGCACCGACAAGTCCAAAAAAGACAAGACCACGGAACCAGCGGCTACTGATCAGCGATTCGGACGACACCGACGGCGAGGATCCAAGCGACATTTTGAATTCACAGGCAGTGCTGAGTCAGCGACTACGGCCAAAGGCTGAGAATGCAAATAGGTTTGAGCAGGCGCAGCAGCGGATGCACGAGATCTCGTATGACACAGAGTCTGACGACAACGGTGGAGATAGTATTGGCGAGTTTGAGTCGCAGGATCGGGTACCAGTGGACACAGTGGATTCAGATTCAGATGTTGGTACCAGACGTGTAGCCAAGGCACTGGTCATCAGGGACACAAGTGACGAGGAGGATGCATTTGAGTCGGAGGTAGAGGTGACGTCTGCAGTTCCGCCGGCAAGCTCTGACAAAGTGAACAAGTTTCTGGGCATGTTTGAGCCACGCCGGCGGAAGCAGATGCAGCGCAAGCAGCAGCAGCTGTCGTCCAGGCGACAGGCACTTGCGAGTAGCAGCCGTGGTGTGTCTTTCGGCAGTCACAACGAGGAGATCATTGACGATTCCGACGATGAAAACGACCCGGATCTGGCGGATTTTATTGTCGACGACGATGACGATGATGTCAGTGCCGCCAGCAGGCTTGCTGGCCACAGAAAACTGGACGACCGAGTCCGCAGTGCAATTGCGCAGATGCCAGAGGAATTCAACCAGCTCGATCTGCCAACATCATTCAAGACCTACGTCCAATACCTAGTCCACTGGATCAGTAACGGACGCAAGGCTCCGGTTTTCAGCGACGACGAGTCCCGGTACTTTTATTTAGGATACGTGACGGTCAACCGTGCGCTGGAGACACTGGAGCAGAGCCTGGTGTCAAGCACTGCGTGGCTGGATGGGTTCCGACATGACCTCAGCAGCTACCCAGACATTGCTGTGTCTCGGATCCCTGGTGTGCCAGGCTGCGAGGCATGTCATTTCCGTGACAATCGCACAGCGACATTCCACATTGTGTTCTCGGGCACACCGTACAAGCGGGGCATTTTGGTGCCATTGAACCGAGCGATATTTAGCGACAGCAGCAATGGCGGAGACAGCGTGCCTATCGACTCAGATGAGGAAATGGCTGGTAGGGTGGCCGAGTATAATGTCGGCAGGATGTGCAAGAGCCGGGCGCAGCTCTACCACGAGCTACACCACTACTTTTACAATCTGTCGTACATGATCGAGGCAGACCTGGCGCAGCTCGCAATCGGCGATGATCGCGATGCCGAGGAGCTGGTAGTGCTACTGGAGCAACACCGGCGCATCGACATGTACTACTCTGGGTTCAAAGAGCTCCTAGAGCGGTCAAAAAGTGGCCTCGCATCGTAACAATTTATTCTGGTTTCCGGTACTCTACACGCCGCGCACCCTTTGTCCATTCATCCAGCTGGCGCACAAGGTCATCCGATACCTTGCGCCGCAACGTGACTTCCTGGAAGACCCTCGACCGTTCAGTCTCGACGAACCCAAACGTGGATTCAAAGATATGGATGCTAGCAGCATTCGTGTCCTTGATACGCACCACCAGATCGTCGACCTTGATGTCGCTGATGGCGTAGTGCATCATCAGCTTCAGGACCTCGGTGGCAATACCCTTGCCAGTATGCGATTCCTCGGCGATCATAACCTCGAGCTCAGCCTCATGCGGGTTATCGGTGTTGTTGAGGTAAAAGTTGACGTCGCCGATCATGCGCTCGTTGTTGTAGAGATCGCAGTCGGGCTCCCTGGTTAGGATAATGAACGTGCATTTGTCGGAGTCGGTGCGCCAGGACTTTTGCATGGCGTATTCTTCGTCGATTGATAGGGGCTCGGAGGCGGTCATTTCTTGGAGATAGGGCGATTTCATCCATTCGTGGTACCGTGGGACGTGGGATGCCTCGTAGGGCACGAGGATTACCTTGTCGCCGATGATGGCCAGGTGCTCGTTGGCGCGCATTTCTAGGGAATGGTCAGAAATAAAATGAGGGTGCAAAAGTACAGCGGGAGAGAGAGCGAAAGGCAAAATTTTTGGCTGGCGAAGAATTGTGATTCACTTCCAGTTTCTTGCTGTGCTCGATGAAAAGCTTCCCCCAACAAGCACTGAGGGGAGAATAAATCGGCGCGATTCAGACTGAGGCAAGTGGGCTAGACAGTTGGACGAGGGTGCCACGGTCTTCTTTCTGCTTCCTTTACAACGCTTTTTAACCTCACTTTTTTCGTTGTTGTTTCTGTCTGGATTCGCTACCGCCATGCCGACGATTAACATTGACAAGCAAGATTTGTTCGAGTACCTGGGCAACAAGTACAGCACGGACCAGTTCCGCGAGCTGTGCTTTGAGTTCGGAATTGAGCTCGAGGAGGACGTAAGTGCTGGCCACAACAAGACTTCAAAGTAGAGATATTGAGTCGCACTTTTGCTAACACACACTGTGGATTGCTTGTAGACGTCTGAGGAGGGTGAGCTTGCCGCGGGCGAGCGCGCGCAGCTCAAGATCGATATCCCAGCGAACCGCTACGATCTTCTGTGCTTCGAAGGACTGTCGCGTGCCCTAGGCGTGTTCCTCGGCCAAGAGAAGACGCCAACCTACACGGTCGTTCCCGTGTCTCAGCCAGCCCGAATCACGGTCGCCCCCGAGTGCTCTCAGATCCGACCGCTAGTGGTAGGCGCCATCTTGCGCAACGTCAGCTTGACTCAGGAGCGGTACCAGTCGTTCATTGATCTGCAGGATAAGCTGCACAACAACATCTGCCGCAAGCGCACACTTGTGTCAATTGGCACGCATGATCTGGACACGGTCGAGGGACCGTTCACGTACGAGGCTCGGAAGCCATCGGAGATCAAGTTCGTGCCGCTGAACCAGACCGAGGAGATGGACGGGAACCGGGTGATTGAGTTTTATGAAGGCGATCTGCATATTCGCAAATTCCTGCATATCATCCGCGACTCGCCCGTGTTCCCTGTCATCTACGACAAGAACCACACGGTGATGTCTCTGCCGCCGCTGATCAACAGCCAGCACAGCAAGATCACCCTTGATACGAAGAACATCTTCATTGAGATCACCGCCACCGATATGACCAAGGTGAACGTGGTTTTGAACATCCTTTTGACCATGTTCAGCGGGTACTGCGATAAGCCGTTCACGGTCGAGCCCGTTGAGGTCGTGTACCCTGACGGTACCTCGCACGTGTACCCGGATATTTCCTCGCGCACCATGACGACCACATCCGAGTACCTCAACGGCGTTGTCGGAATCTCTCAGTCCGACGACGAGATCGTTGAGCTCTTGAAGAAAATGTCCCTGGACGCCACGGCCAAGGACGGTGAGATCTCGGTCCAGCTGCCGCCGACCCGCCCGGACATTCTGCAGGAGTGCGATATCGCCGAGGACCTCGGTGTGGCCTTTGGGTATAACAAGATTCCGCGCACGCAAAACAACGCGGCGACCGTCGGCAAGGCGTTCCCGCTCAACAAGCTATCGGACTTGATCCGCAAGGAGGTAGCCATGGCCGGGTGGACCGAGGCTCTGACCCTCAGCCTGTGCTCGCACGACGAGAACTTTAAGCAGCTGCGCCGCACCGACAATGGCGATGAGGCGGTGGTGCTGGCCAACCCCAAGACCTTCGAGTACCAGGTATGCCGCTCGACTCTTCTGCCCGGTCTCCTGAAGACCATTCGCGAGAACAAGAAGCACCCGATTCCGTACAAGCTCTTTGAGGTATCGGATGTGGTGTTCAAGGATGCATCCCGCGATCGCGGGGCTACGAACCAGCGTAGGCTGTGCGCACTGTTCTCGAGCCATTCGGCGCAGTTCGAGATCATCCAGGGCTTGCTTGACACTGTGATGGTGTCGCTGAATGTCCCGCATTCCAAGGAGGGTAAGGGTTACTGGCTGAGCGAGAGCGATCTGCCGACGTATCTGCCGGGACGTTGCGCCGATGTCATGTACCGGGACGAGGAGGGCAAGGTGGTGAAGCTCGGCGCTATTGGTGTGCTGCACCCCGAGGTGCTGGTCAACTTTGAGCTGGATTACCCGGTGTCGACCTTTGAGATCAACGTTGAGGAGTTCCTCTAAATAAAACAAACCCATGTATGGCATAATAAATGGCATATCCGTATATTTGTGATGCTGAATGTTATGTGCTATTTCTTGGGATGCATTTTGTTCAGCTCGCGGTCGACATTGTACGCAGCCGAGATCATCGCAATATGCGTGAACGCCTGGGGGAAGTTGCCCAAGTGCTTTCCCGCCTTGTCGATTTCCTCCGAAAACAGCCCCAGATGGTTTCCATACGTGAGCATTTCCTCCACAATAACCTGCGCCTTATACAACATGGTCCTATTCGCCGGGCTTGCCCTCGCCAGTGACTCCGCCAGCCAAAAAGTGCACAGCGAGAACGTGCCTTCCTCACCCGACAATCCATCGTCAGTATCGGTGGCATTATACCGGAACACCAGGTTGTTTGCAGACAAGCCGCCTTG
>JANBPW010000020.1:0-16061 GCA_027575855.1 Linderina macrospora | reverse complement strand
AACGAATGCATATCGACGAGGTCGCCGAGCGTAGCTCCGGGCGTAGTCTCGATCGGATGGCTGCACCGCAGTGTGCCGGTTTCCCGACGGTTCAAGATCCACAGATTCAGCTGGTCTGTGGTGTCGGTGTGTTTGGTGTATGTGTCGATGAGTTCGGAGACCTGGTGGGACCGGGGGAGCAGGGTGTCGAAACCACCGGGGGAGTCGAAATCGTAGATGTCAAAGTCTTGGTGGTTGGCGGTGTGGGCGGAGGTGATGATGCGGACGCGGATCATTTGGGGAGGAGGAGTGTAGAGGGAGTTGATGTGGACGGTGCGCAGGATGCTTTGGCGGATGGCGCGGGTGCGCTCGAATCGCTTTGTTGGTTCCGGCTCCAGCGTCGGTTGTTTGGTTTGTTCCTTGATGATCCGAATATAGACGCTGACTCTGACACAGTCGTTTTCGATAATTGGACGACCATGTTCGTGCGAAGCGTCTACCAGTAGACTGTGCTCGATGAGCTCCTGCGAACCCTGTTCCAAAGTATCCGTCGTGTATCTGTGCTGGATAGCTCGTTTCCAATGGACCTCTGGGTGTTTTGCGTTGGAAATTGCCAGACAATAGAATATGCAGAGGTGCGTATTGTCTGCGGGCTGGCAGGTTAGGCGGAATAATGTGTGCGGCTCGGCAATGTTCGGCACTAGGTGGATCTGGAAGTTGCTGTGGGCAATCGTAAACGGTGCGCTGTGGGAGGTGCTGGAGAGCCCGGCCCAACTGTCGATCTCCCAGTGGAACACACGGCATGTTAGTTGCTGCTGGTCGCCGAATAGTGGCAGGTAGTCGTCGAGCAAATTTGCATCTAAAATGAAATAGCCTGGGTTAGTTTTGCGGGAAGCGAAGGGTCAAGCAGGATTTTTGCTACAGGCTTTTCGGGGTGTTCTTACCTTGGTCCTGGGAAAACTCTTTGAATACCGGTCTGGTTGGTCCCAGAGTGGTCTCGGTTGCGACTGTGCTCGGGCTGCCCATTACGTCTGTCTTGGACCCGACTGCGCTTAACGATGGCCGGCTATCGGCAATGCTACTGTCGCGGATATCCGTCATCGATGCGGTTTGGGTTGGAAAACAAGAGGAAAAAAGAGATGCGAAAAATAGGGTGCTGGTTGAAGAAAGGAAAAAGAGGAGGAGATAGTAAACACTGTTTACCGTTTTCATCCACTCGCTCTGGTGCTCGCAAGGTTGGAGAAATTAGCTTATTTTTCCTTTGGAAGGGAGGTGGCAGCGAGGACCCAGCACAAAGCGCTTCGTCATTGCTGCTCCGAAAGAAAAGGGTGACGATCGTCGCTGCATTAATTTGTGTCGAAACACCGTTCATTCCTCCTGCTCGTTGAACGGCGACAATCAAATACCGTATTTGGCTCGCCTTTCAGCTCACTCACGCGTGCGTCGGGGATGTACAAACACGCTTGTCTGCTCTGCATGCTCAGTGCATCGGGTGTCAGTAGATATTTTAGATAACAAACTGCAAAGACTGGAAGAATAAATAAATATATGGAAAACGGGTGTTTAGATATTGATCGGGTCGATGAA
Source organism: Linderina macrospora (assembly GCA_027575855.1). Lineage (NCBI taxonomy): Eukaryota > Fungi > Kickxellomycota > Kickxellomycetes > Kickxellales > Kickxellaceae > Linderina > Linderina macrospora. The sequence goes on along the minus strand of JANBPW010000020.1, from coordinate 14,495 downwards.
CTGCGAGAAGCGCGTGTCCTCCCTGACACGCCTATGTAGTTCGATCTCCCGACCCTCCTTGGCAAACTCGGCGACCAGAACCCTGCCGTACTTTGGTGGAATATTGAGCTTGATCAGCGTCGGAATGTGCTTGACAAAGTACTTGATACGGTCTCTGTCGCCCTCGTTCATCCAGTCATAAGTAGTGACGATCTCGAACATCTGGAGGCTCGGATGGATAACCCGGTTTGGGTCATCGGGCGGGCACTCCTTCTCGTCGATTCTGGCCAGGCGCATCGGAACATCGTACTGCGGCGGGTCATACGTGACACTGAGGTACTGGAGCAGGGGCAGGTACGAGATGATGTTCTCTGCTTCAGAGATGATGAACTTGTCGACGGCCATGATCAGCCGGCGCAGCCGGTTCCAAGCCAAGGAATATGGCATCCGGGTTCCACGCAGTGACATACGAATCTCAGCGTGGGTGGCCGCCGACGGGCTATCAAACACGGGCATCAGACCCTGCAACGCCTCCTCGGTGTTCTCGTTGTACTCAAACATGGGATGGACAATGATCCTCTTAACCGACTGGAGGACAGCAGGCTCGATTAGCTTGAACTGGTGGACCCTCTCGGAGAGATCAACGAATTCGAGCGGCGACAGCACGAACAGCTTGAAGATGTCATGGTACGCCTGCATGGAGTTTGTGGTCTGGAGACGCTTCAGCTTCGGGAATGTGATCAGGTCGTGGTCGGGGAAAATCGAGATGGGCGTCTGGTGGTAGTCAGTGGAGATATGCAGGTACTCGAGGTTCGTGAACTGGATTTCGCCGGGCACACTGGACTTGAAGATATGCCATTTGAAGGTCGTCCGGATGTTGCGCAGATACAGGATCCGGAGTCCAGCGATCGGCACCTTGGGGAACTCTTCGCGAAGGTGGGAGCTCATCAGGAGCTCAGCCTGGACTGACAGCTTGGTGATGTTTGGCGGGAAGAAGGTCGGATGGCGACGAGGAATTTCCACGTCAATCCTGTAGTTCGACAGCTGGTTATGGAAGTGGTGCTGGAGCCGGTCAATGACCTTGTCAAAGTACTTGCCGCGGTCAAAGAACCGGTTATTGGCCACCACTGTAGTGTTTGGGAACATCTTGATGAAATAGCGCGTCGTCGGGACGACAAACAAGTCTTCCAGCCCAGCACCATAATGGCACGTGCCACCGAACCACAGCCTAAAGACATTGACAAACGGCGTGTCGGGCATCCCCAGCTTGCCAAACAAGTCTGGGCAGTCGGTGAACACACGCGAGAACTGCTCACAGTCAAGACGGAACTCCCTGACCTGGTCTTGCATGCCGGCGCGGACAATCTGGCCCAGGTTCGAGTACCAGTGGTAGCTGCGGTTCGGGACCTTTTCGGGCTCGTCGAGCTTGGTCGTGGTGCAGTAGATGATCGCACGTTCATACATTAGCGGGGCAATGATGTTGAACCACTGCCGACACACTATGGCATAGTCGTAGAGTTTCTTGTACGAAAACCACCGGTGCCCGCTCTCTCGCTCCTGAAGAATAACCATCGTCAGGACCGTCTTGGCGATGTAACCGCCGGCAAGTGAATTAAAGTCCATCGGAATAGTCACGTCCATGCAGCAGTAGCTAAGGCTTGTTGCGGGTGTGGGTGGCGAAAACCGACGAGGTAGAAGAGAAATAGAGGCAACTTGAAATCAACAAAATATTAGTGGAAAACTACTGAGACAGGCTGGGGTTGTCAAAGTAGTAGGGGCGATGACGAATACAATAGCTGAAAGGAAGAGCAAAGAAAAGAGGGAAGGCAGGCAGCATGTCCTGCTGAGCAGAATAAATACCCTGACAGCCCTTTGGACGAAAAAAAAAAAAAAGTCGTTTCCGCCTAGCATTGCTCACTCCAAGGCGGGAACTCAAGGCCAGGGGAGGAGCGCGAGCATCAGAAAAGAGGGTTTGCCTTTTTGTAGAAAAAGAGCGACTCGGAGAGATGGTGAAAGGAAGGAGCGGCAAACATATGCACGACTTATTCACGGGATGCAGCACCAGGTCCATATCGCGAATGGCTTGGCTTGCTGTTCACAAATAGCTGATTGGGCGAACTCGACAGCCCAAGCGTGTTTCTGATCATCGGGTGCATGGATTAGGCAGACATATGGAGTGGCTTAGTGCCCATGGCCCCCCTTGCGGACACCGCTGCTGGTCGTGCTGGCAGCTGCACTACATGGTAGCCAGCACATGAATACCCCTGAGACCAGAGGTTTGTGTGATCGGTGATCTACCATGTGCCAACGATCGGATGGACCTGATTCACAGAAAATAGGGGGTGGCTCAAATCTCACAGCAACCGTTTTGCGCCTTGCCCGTTCATGTCTAGGCTGACGAGAGCCGTGCAGATAATGGCGGTAGAGTATTCACACTATGATTTATGACCTTGACACCGATATCACTAGAGTCGAAACAATGGCACTGGTACCATCAGAGCGTATGTCGAAAGCCGACCATCATTCACTGATGTGACACCATGCTAAATGCGCGCCTTGCCAGGGTATAAAGCAGGACGACCAGCGGCTGTCCAGCGCTATGATTTCGCAGCATCAATTGCCAGAGCTCCTTTCCTTTACTCTCGTATCTTTTTTCACTGCCAAAATGGAAGAACTCTACCATCGCTTTCGGAAGATGACTCTGCAAAATACGGAGAAACTCAAGGAAAAGGCGAGCGATAAACGCCACGGACTGCTCATTGTCGCCAAGGCTGGGTATGCTTTGCTGGAGCACAAAAGGGAGAAACTCAAGACATACAAGAAGGAGCTCCAGGCTACTCTTGACGAGCTGACTGTTGCGACAAGCGCTGACAACAAGGAGCGCATCATGAATTGTCAGAAAGCCGTTGACACTGCATCGGACCACATTTCGGCAGCCACCGGCGACGTGAAGACTATCGCCGAGCTGTATCAGCGGGACCTTGAATGTCTTCGCGAGTTCGATATGGAGGCTGGTCTGCAAGATGATGGAGGTGGTGTTGGCGAGCCCAAGGCTTATACTCGTACCTCATCGAGCGAGTGGACACCACCAAAGGCGCTGCCGAACGACTTCAACGAGTACTACATGAGAGCCTTGCTGATAATCGGCAAGTTTATGGGGTTTGAGAGACAGTCAGGAAATGGTCCATTCAGTCCGAGCTATACTGGCGACAGTTCAGGAAAGGCAGAGAAGAGGTACTTTTTGGACAAGCTTGCTCCAACCTTCAAGACCGTGATGTTGCTAGGAATGGGCGCTTCGCGTGTGGAGATTAGGGATCTCGACAAACCGTTTGATTTGGGTATCGAAATCGACGTCTATGACAAGGACGAGAATGAGCCGCGGATGACTTTTCCCGTATTTTTCGGCGAAGAGGCTGTTAGCGGCACAAAGCGCGGCTGAGACGAGTAGGGTAAAACAGTAATATTCTTTAGGTCATATTCTGTGTCTAACGACATCATACTCAAAAGAGAAAAGAGGCTTTCATTTAGAAGCTAGTCTCCACTGCCACCTCAATAGGGTAGCAATAATCGTTGATATCGCCGATACGTATTGCCAGAGCAGTGTCCAGATCCTCGCGGTAGCGTGTGAAGACGCCCCTCCTCGCCTCGCTGACAAACACATCCATGATATCATCGGTTTTGCTCGTTACATGCACAGTCGCCTGTTCCAGGGTGCCAGTGACAACGGCGATCATCAGCACGTAACTGAACAGCAGCCGCTTCTGCTTGTAGTGGTTATTGGTCAGCGTCAAGTTCTTGAGCGGTGCGCAGCAGTCCTTGCACATATCGACCATTTCTGCAATATGGTTGGCCGTGACACTCTTAAGAATGGTTGCGGTTGGCAGCGCAAAGCGGATGGTCATATCATGCAGTGACGAGAGCCCGCTGAGGAGAGTAAATACACTATGGATACTTAGCGTGACCTCGGGAGCATAGAAGGACTGGAGGGTAGGAGAAGGTGTGAATTTGGAGAGAGAGCGTTCGGCCGAAAAGGGGCTGATGATATGGTCGGAGCAGAGGTGGAACAAGCGCATAGACTTTGGGTAGCGGAACAGGTTGTCGATAACCTGCTGGTACATTGCTTTGCTACAAAACGGCTCCGTCGCCAGGTTCTGTCTGATAACAACACGTTCGAGAGACGGGCACTTTTGATATGCCGCAATAATGCCGCCATTCGTATGGCGGAAGCGATTAGTGCGCCGCGGATACTCAATGACCAGCTCCTTTAAGTATTTTGAGGCTGCGCCGACCATGTACTCTGGGATTGGCCAGACCGGTGACGTCACATGGAAATACTCGAGCTTCGGCAGGCACTCGGCAAAGGCAAGCGGCGCTCTGGGGAACCTATTGCTTGTGAGTGGAATATAAGTGATTACCAGTCGACGCAGATTCGGGTACAGGACGGACTCATAGCTTCTGAGGAGAGTGACGTTTTTGGTATCGAATGGGTACAGACCGCTGAGGCTCAAATCGGTCAGACTGCTGGAGCAACGGTGCATGAGGAAGAAATGCTGGTCCGACAGCGGGTGCGCATGGACATGGAGTTTTGTCAAACCGGTCAAGCCGTGTGGGAACAGGATGTTGGGCTTGACTTTGGACGACCTGTGCATCAGCAAGTGTCCGCTGCCCCAGCTGTCGAAGATGGACTGGATCAGGAGCATTTTGGCACTGTCCTCCAAGTGTTCATCCGAGTCGTCGACGCGCAGCTGCAGTTTGGCGTTCGGGAAGCACGAGCTCACCATGGTGAACAGCACAGAGACCTTGGTGTCCAAATCCTCTTTGGTGCTCGATTGCGGAACATTGTCCCAGCCAAACGACAGGACCACGTATTTCACCGCTGGACACACTATGCATGGCAGTGCCGGTCGACAGTCAGTTGTGCTAATTGCGGGCAGGAATTCGCCTGCTTCTACAGTCTCGAGAAGGCGCGGAAACAGCGATACCATCGGGTACATGACCTTGATAATTTCGATCATTGCCTTGTGAATCTCGGTTACCAGCGGGATGAGATGGAAACAGACGACGTGCATTTTGTGGTGGTGGCGCAGGTCGACGGTGCGCTTAAGCGAGTGCGTGCCATGTGGGTGCGTAGTGGTGTCGGGAATCGGGTAGGTGGTGGTTACAAAGCGAAAGCACATGTCGGTGCAGTTATTGTAGAAGTGTCGGGAGACGGTTCGTAGTTTCCAGAGGCCGCTGAGTGTGGATTCAGGACAGTCGTGGCCACGCAGAATATCATCTATAGTGCACGTGTGGTTGGCCGTGTGTTGGAGCACTCGACGGACAACGGAATTGTCGACCATTGGTGATGCTGGCTGGACAGTGTCCTCGACTGACATGGCGGGAATATGTGGGAAAAGGTAGTGTGGTCAGGCTGGAAATTATGAGGTGGCAAATGGAAACCAATCTGCTGTATTACGAGGCGAGTACAAGGTAGCGAAAGCAGGGGCAGGCAAGAGAGAGTGCAGGGTGGCATTCTTCCGTTTTAGAGTTTTCTTATTCTCGGGTGCTCAGACTTGCTGATGGCAGATACATGATAAAACGGAACGGTTGGGGGAGGAAGTTCACACATGCACATTTCTGGAATAGACAAAGGGAGGTATTGGAGTAGGGCATGCACATGTTGACCTTGTCCACACGCCTTTATTTTTCGCCTCGTACTGGCAAGGTGAACAATCAGGTGGGCATCGGTGCGACACACAGCGCATGCAATATTTTTCGACATTGTTCTGCGACAAGTGTACATTGTTCGCTGGATGCTCATCAATCCAGGCAGTGCATGATACGAGCATGGGCATGAGAGGGGCAGGAGCCTTACAGCGCAACCTTCCGTAGTGAATCTGATGCGCTTCCTAGTTTGAGAAAGAGAGACACGTGGCGGCTAGATATGGTGTGCATGACGGCAGGACTTGCGACGGAGAGAAAAGAGGGCTTAGGGTGAGGGCCATAACATCGAAATATGTGCGATCGAATACACAAGGAAGATTTGGCAGTTCTTGGAGTGGAGGGAGATACTAGATGATACCACCACTCACTTTGCATAACCAATTACATAGCTTATAACACAGCATGATATCGGAAATAAAGGACATTGTATCGCAGATTAAAGTGGAGTCAGGAGCCGAAGCGGTTCGGAAAAGTAGACAGCATGAAACAGAGCTCACGACAGGGATCAAGCCTATCGACGATATACTCGACCAGCATCGACGCTCACCAGACCAAGGCGACAAGGCAGCGATATTCGAACTAGTTGGGCTGCCAGGAAGCGGCAAAACGCAGCTAGTATACTACACATGCGCGACCTTTGCCCTGCCAATAGAGTGCGGCGGACACGAAAGGCGTGTAGCGCTAATCGACATCTCCGGAAGATTTGATGTCAGGCATCAGCACAAGCACATGGAGCAGCGAGTAAGGAGCGCCATGCAGGCCATGGAAGATTCAGAAGTGGACCGCATGGTCCACAGTGCATTATCTCGGATCCACGTGTATTCGCCGGTAACGACAATGTCGGCGATCGCAACGCTTGCCTTGCTGGGAAAGGATGGGGAATTCGGCGGATTAGTGATTGATGGACTGGGCAGCAACCACTGGATCGACCAGAGTGAGGGGGCGCCGATTAGACTAGCGAGTCGTAAGGCGTCGGGATCATTTAGGATGCAGCAAGTACTCGTAGACACGCTGAGACAGGTGCAGCGGCAGATGGGGTGTGTGGTGGTGGTTACGAATTTGGTCATTATGCGTGCAAAGACCAATGGCTCGATAGGCGAGGATGGTGGAGGCGGTGGTAGTGGGCAGCGAGTGTTCGAAATTGGCGGGACACTGTATAGGGACCATATGATCCCGCGCTGGCGCAGTGTACTGGCCGGGTCGTTTTTGGTGGAGGCGGTGCGGGATGGCAGTGATATGCTGATCACTGTTGGGAGGACTACGGTGATGCGCGCTGGTCACTAGGGGCGACGTAAATTGGTTGCATTGTCTTCGAATGGAGAGGGAGAGAGGACGATGCGGTAGAGTGGATGGAAGTTGAGCGAGCAGCAGTCGACTTGTCCCCCTGGTCCCTCCCCCTGGTCCTCCTCTTCGGCTGTTGGTTACGGATGAGGGACCCAGACACAGCACAGAACACAACCAGGAGCCGGTGCTGCTGTGTACTGCTTTCAACTTCGGGGGGTTGTTTCGGCGGATCAGAGGCGATTGGCCGAGAGGCTGAAGAAAAAGCATGAATGAGGAAATAGTGCATCGGAGGACTGTGACTGGCGGCAAAAATTGTTGGGTGGGCATCTGCATCACATTATTCTGTCTCCGACGAGGGCGAGGGCGAGGGCACGACTGCAGATAGCAGACAGCCAAGCATGTGTGGCACAGTCAAGCGCATATAAGCTGTGGACCGGCACGTCAACAAACGGACCAGAAAAAGATCCTGCCAGATTTGTTTCCTCCTTCCTTCACTCGTTATACATCTTCTTGATAAAGCCTGTTTAGAAGGTATAGGAAAAATTTTCACTAGTGAATTTCTTTCGAGATGACTACTGAAAGTGCACCCAAGCCTAAGGAGTGGGTGGCCAAGCTTGCCAAGCCATTCTCGTCGCCGACCATCTACCCGCCGTCGCTGGCGTACGAGTGCGTCGGAGCTCGCGAGTACAACAGCTACATCCTGTACGGGCTGGTTGTTCTGATCCCGTACATGCTCAAGCGTCTCTTTGGATTCACTTGGCTGACGTACATCATCGTGACTGCACTCCTGGCACTGCCGATTGGCGCGCTGTCGCTGCTGTTCTTCTCTTGGGTGTGGCCTCAGCCCACCGACCAGACGTGCGCGCTGCCGAACGAGCCGCTGGAGAAGTACATTACGATTCTGGACAAGGAGCTGAAGGCCAAGTATCACGGCAGCCATAAGATCCCCATGGAAGTGTTCTTCGAGAGCTACTTTGACGGCGACATCGACCTGCAGGGAGATGCGCTGGAGATTTTTGAGAAGCGGTATGACTGGGCGTCGTTTGAGATCACGTGGAGACAAGCCAAGTTCTTCCTGTTCCAGTGGATCCCGGAGCTTCTGTGGCATTCGAAGAAGCAGGACGAGACTCAGGTGCGCGACCACTACGACCGAGGCGATGACTTCTATGCGGCATTCCTGGGCGAGCGGATGATCTACACTTCGGGACTTGTGGGAGAGCTGGGTGAGCGCGAGACGCTGGAGCAGATTCAGGACAACAAGATGCGGAATTTGTGCGAGCGTATGCAGATGCGGGCTGGCGACCGTCACCTGGACATCGGGTGTGGATGGGGCACGCTGGTGGCATATGCGGCCAAGCACTACGGTACTGAGTCGGTGGGTGTGACGCTGGGACGTAACCAGACGGCGTTCGGCAATGCACGTGCCGCCGAGTGGGGCGTGAGCGAGTCGGCCAAGATTCTGTGCATGGACTACCGTGACATTCCGAGACGCCCTCGCTACAACCGCATTACTTGCCTGGAGATGGCCGAGCACGTTGGTGTGCGCAAGTTCCAGGAGTTCCTGCTGCAGGTGCGTGACATGCTGGAGGACGACGGTCTGTTCCACCTGCAGATCGCCGGTCTGCGTGGAGCGTGGCAGTGCGAGGACTTTGTGTGGGGGCTGTTCATGGCCAAGTATGTGTTCCCTGGTGCTGATGCCTCGTGCCCGCTCAACTGGGTTATTGGTCAGCTGGAGACTGCTGGATTCGAGGTGCGCTCGGCTGAGACCATCGGTATCCACTACTCGGTGACCATCGGCCGGTGGTACGAGAACTGGCTCAAGAACAAGGACCAGATCACCAAGACCTATGGCAAGCGCTGGTTCCGCATCTGGGAGATCTTCCTGGCGTGGTCGGTCATCATTGCCCGCCAGGGCTCGTCGACCTGCTACCAGATCCTGGCTCACAAGAACCGCAACGCGTTTGATCGCAGCCGTCTGATCACCAAGCCCATGGGTGCCCAGTAAAGGACAAAAAGAATTGAAATTCAATAAAAGCTAAGGCACATTGAGGTTGGAGTGGTACTGGATGTTACATCTCGCAAATCCGTTATCATCACCGCCTCTATAGCCATCGTCATCATCACCATTACTTGCTTCTCGCGGAAAGGCGTTTAGCCGGGTGTGGGAATATAGATAAGTCGAGTGTGGGAGGGGCGGCCTATTGCCACCGCCGACATCTCTTCTCTGCACAAACGATTATTCTGCTCTTTCTGAATTCGACGTTGACATGCTGCGACAATTAGCTACTAGACCGCTTGCCAGACATGGCCACATGATGGCAGCGGCACTCCACGTGCGCACCAAGACGACGACGTCTGCGCCGGTACCTGGGCTGGATCTCAGCACCGAGAAGCTGCGGCGGACAGTATTCTACGTGCCGTGCAGCGAGGAGCGCAAGCTGCAAAAGGCGCTTTCCTCCGACGCCGACTGCATCATGTACGACCTCGAAGACGGCGTCTCCCTAAACCGCAAGACCCAAGCACGCTCACAAGTCCTCTCTGCACTCGCCAGCAACACTCACAGCAAGGAGCGCGGCGTGCGCATCAACGCGATTGGCAGCGGGTTGGAGCTAGACGATCTCCAGACGGTCCTTCAATCACCCACACTTGATGTGATTCTGGTGCCCAAAGCTGAGACCGCCAAGGACATCCACGTGGTCAGTCATCTGGTAGACCGTCTGGCACCGGCCGAGACACGCCAGCGGATCAAGATCATTGCTGGCATTGAGAGTGCGCTGGGCATCATGAATATTCGCGAAATCGCCCAGTGCGACCCACGCGTTGATGCGCTATTGTTCGCTGCTGAGGACTATTGCGCTGATACTGGTATTACGCGTACGCCAGCACGCACTGAGCTGCTTTATCCACGCGCGGCGGTGGCTACGGCGGCGGCAGCATTCAAGAAGCAGGCTATCGATATGGTGTGCATGGATTTCAGAGATATGAAGGTGCTGGGCGACGAGTGCAGCGAGGGCGCCCAGATGGGGTTCTCGGGCAAGCAGGTCATCCATCCGGCACAGGTCGCTACTGTGCAGGAACGGTTTTTGCCGCCGGATGAGATTGTGCTGCGCGCTTGGCGTATCGTGCAAGGATACCAGACCAACTATGCGTTGGGCAAGGGTGCCTTTGATCTGGATGGCAAGGCTATTGATATGCCCGTGGTCAAGTGGGCATACAAGATTCTGCGCCGCATGGAGTTGGCCGGCGTCGATGTCGAGGCAAAGTTCCGTCAGGCGGCGTAGAAAGATGCTTTATCTCTCCCCTCGGCTGGAGATTAGAACCGCATTCACGTGCCAGATATGCACGGCCCGCAGAGTCTCTGGTTTTGTCGCAAGCAGTGCCATGTGAGGCGGACTCAGTTGCTTGCTGGCTAGCTCTTCTTCTCCTTTCTTCAGTTCTCCCAATCCCATTCTTCTTTCACCATGCTTTGCTTCTCAGCTACCCGGGCTACCGCCGCTCACCGCGCCCTCCGCGCCTACACGACTGCCTCAGCATCGACATTCAGCAACCAATCCCGCCTCCCACGTCTTCCCATCCCAACGCTCAAGGACACTGCCACCCGCTACCTACGCTCGCTCCAGCCATTGCTAAACCCAGCCGACTATGCGCGCTCTGAGAAGGCTGTCAGCGAGTTCATCGGCCCGACCGGTCTCGGACCCGTCCTGCAGCAGCGTCTGCAGCAAGTCGATGCCGCATCGCCGTACAGCTGGCTGGAAGACATTTGGCTGAAAAAGGCGTACTTGGAATGGCGCGAACCCAGCTACATCAACGTCAACTGGTTTGCAGCCATTGCCGATAACCCCGATTTCCCGGTCACTGACGAGACATTGGCTGCTCAGCGGGTCTCGGCGGTTCAGATTGCCCGGGCGGCGCGGCTGGTGGTTCACGTGCTTGAGTTCAACGACTCACTGAACCGCGGCGAGTTGGCTCCTGAAATGTCGCGCGCTGGACCGCTGTGCATGAACCAGTACAAGTCGCAGTTTGGTACTACACGTATTGCCCGCGAAACTTGCGACCAGATCATTAGCCAGTACCCGTCCACCAGCAAGCATTTCCTGCTAATGTACCGCGACCAACCTGTCTCTGTGCCCGTCTACAATGCCTCTGGCGAGCGCGCCAGCCTGGCGCAAATCACCGCTCAAATCGCCAATGCTGTCAAGCATGTCGACGAACTGCTAGCGACCCAGCCCAACTCTTTGCCGTCTGTTGCGCAGCTGACTGCTGGTCATCGCGACGATTGGACTAAGGGTCGGGCATTGTTGGAGCAGGACGCCGATAACCGCAAGGCGTTTGCCGTCACAGACGATGCTTTGTTTGGTGTCTCGCTGGATGTGCACGGCGAGCCAGAGCAGATTGCTACGCCCGAGGGATGTGCGGCAGCATTCTGCCATTCGGAGGCTGGAAGGAATCGCTGGTACGACAAGGCGTTCCAGCTAATCGTCCTACGCAATGGCCGTGCTGGTGTCAACGGCGAGCACGCGCCCGTTGATGCCCTGACCACCGGCCGCATTGCCATGGAGGCCGCCATGAAGGAGCGCGGACCATACAAGGACTCTGCGCCGATTTCGGGTCTCTCCGAGCCCTCAGTAGTGCACTGGAATGTGCCTTCCGATGTCGTCCAGATTATCGACAAGGTTCGTGGGGATTCAGCAAAACTCGCCCAGAACCTGCGTATCCGGCTCGGCAACGCCAATGAGTTCGGTGCCTCGTGGATCAAGACCCTAGGAGTCAGTCCCGATGCGTTTTTCCAACTCGCCTTGCAAGTCGCGTATTTCCGCCAGCATGGTCGTCCGGCACCCACGTACGAGACTGCGTCGCTGCGTGCCTTTTTGCATGGCCGCACGGAGACTATCCGCTCGTGCACTCCTGAAGCCTGGGCGTTCGCCAAGGCTTTTGATGATAGGGATGTGAAGTTGGGTACGAAGATCCAGCTGCTGCGGCAGGCGGTGGATGCGCATATTGAGTATACACGGGCGGCGGCGGCGGGTCAGGGCGTCGATCGCCATTTGCTGGGTTTGCGGGTGCAGATTCAGGACGAAGGCGAGGCGGCGCGTGCATCGCTGTTCGCTGATCCTGCCTATATCCAATCTATGTCGTTTGCTATGTCCACGTCTAATGTGTCGCCTGGTGATCTGTTCCGCGGCGGCTTTGCGCCTGTCATTGCTGATGGCTATGGTATCAACTATGCGCTTGACAAGAACGACCTCAAGTTTACTGTCTCGGACTGGGTTGACTCAAGTGCTACCGATGCTGAGCAGCTCCGTCAGTCCATCTACCAAACCCTGGCTGACTTGCATGAAGCTGGCGAGTTTGCAAAGTCCAGAAACTAGATTTTTCTTTCATATTTGCAACCAACTTCTTCTATCTTCCATAAAGTACTATCTCAGGACCGAGAATGACCTGAACTGCAGCGAGTAGTGGCTGCATATATATGCTGCATGCTGTATGCTATACCTTTTTGATCCATGTCGAGATTATTCGATCAGCAAATACAGCAAACGAGAAGCATTAGCGCACTTGGGTTGTGCAAAACAAACTATTCAGAACTTTGCATGAAAGAGGCTATTAACATGTGTGGTTGGCATATCATCTCAATCGTTGTTGAATACCAGCCATTTTGCTTTTCTTCATTATAACAACAACGATCAGGTGAATGCACCGACACTACTGGTTTATAACGTCCCTGTCATATATAGCTTAGAGTAGTCCGTGTATATTGCTTGAGTGCGTCTGAGTCTCGTTCGCTCCTCTTGCTCCACTATTGCAAGGAGTACCTGCCCTCATTGCGGCACATCTATGTGAGCATGCATTGCATTGTTTGGTGCCTTTGCCACATGGACTTGCTTATGTTTAAGATCTTACTATATGTTTAAATATGTCTATGATAAGAAGATAAATGTAAATAAACAATTTGGGATTACTCATAGATTGTGATGGAAATTGCCTCTATGATGACAGCTGAACTCCCCTGCTATATGCACTTTGGTATAATGGTGCTGCGCAAACCGAGAAGGAGTGGTAACACGGCACCATCCAAAATTGCTATCAAATAGACTGGTGTCAGAGAGACCACAAATTAGACAATGATACTTATTACTGAGACATTTACAAAGAATTGTAGACGCAAATGGCTTTGGCTTTCAAGTATTACAGATTGGTAATGATGGATGCATCGACAACATAACATTGGTTCAGCTGGAGAGGGGCTATTACCAAACACAGTCAGGATCGGATGTTCATACTGGTTAATTTATTCTACGCCAGCAGTGCAATATGCGTTCTTCATAAGCTGCTTACAGCAGCTGTACCCCCACTGCCCATCGCTCCACCACGACCCAAACACAGCCTTGTGGTTTATCGGGAACACATCCTCCTTGTACCGCGACACCCCCAACTCCACCTGCTGCTGCTGCTTTTGTTGCTCGCCCTCAGGCAGCACAGCCTGTCCTGTCCGCGAATACTCCACATACCGCTCCTCCTGCTCCAGCAGCTGCCGTGGCGGTCTCTGCAGATGCTCTTCGCCGCCATACTTCTCCAACACCTTACTCTTCGCATCGCGCTTCCTCCCATCCTTCTTATCCTGGAACTCACCATGCATCATTGCTGTCTGCGTCGGATTCGCCTGGAAATGCACGCTCGAGTTGCCGCGCTCATTAGCCTCCCACGCAAACACTTCCATTTGCGCCACCTTCAGTGCGTCGCCCGAGTACCGCACGAAGTTGTCTCCTGCGTAGGCGCTTTCCTTTGCTTGGCCCGCATGCGGATTTTCGCGCATCGAGCGGGTCTTTGGGTCATAGTACGCTGAGTCGGGATCCAGGTTGCGCAGGTACTTTGCTGTGTCCTCGCGGATCCGCAGATTGCGCACGCCTGCTGCCCTGCCAACTCCCTCGTTGCCTTGCCCCTCCTCGTCCTCATCACTCGATCCATGCTGTTCGCCCGCCTCGGCTCCTCCTCCTTCCTTATCGAGCTCCTCTGCCTTGCGCTTTCTGCGGGCTTCCTCCACGCCTTCCCATTCGCGGATCGTCTTGGCATAGTCTTCCGGATCATACCCATTCCACCTATCCCGTTTTGCCTCATACGAAAGCTCGAGATCCTCGACAACCTCATCTGCCATGATTCCCTTGTTTGTCCATTTGGCTCCGCGCTTCCTCGGTCTTTCCATGCAGTCCTTGGTTTTGTGTGTCATTGATCCGCAGTTCTCGCATGCTCCCTTGCGGTATTTTTTGGCGGCCGGTCCGGCTCGTTGTCCGCGCTTGTACCAGTCGTTTGAGGCGGAAGCGGCGGTTTGTTTGCGTTGGTGGGCGAGTCCGGGTTCGCCGGAACCTACGTACCAAGGGGCTTGGGACATGAATTGCGGGATGTGGGGGTTGATCATGTTGCCGGAGGCATCGGTTTCGGGTGGCGCGGTGCCGGCTTTGCGCGCGGCTTCTAGCTCTTTTTGCTTGCGGTAGTCGTCGCGGCTGAGTTTGCCGTTAGATGATGATGACATG
>JANBPW010000019.1:0-17247 GCA_027575855.1 Linderina macrospora | reverse complement strand
TGTAGCTGGACCCAGGGCTGCACGCGACGAGTTCATTGCGTCGCGTGTGATCTGATCCGGATTAAAGTCTGCCGGTCCAATGCTGTCGAATTCATCGACGCTGCTGTCGTCAGAGTCCAGCGCCTGCTGCATCTGCGTCGCCCGTGACCCCAGTGGGTCCATGATGTCATGCAGAACCGTGAATGCTCCGCCGGTTGTGCCCGCCGGGCTTTTCTCCGCCCAGTCATTGTCGCCGGTCCAACCACTGATATCATCTACTACGCGGCCGCCTAGATTGTACGGCGTGCGCGATCCACTGCGCGTGCGCGGCGTCGATTTGCCAGACGAGCTCGTGGTGCCGTCGCGCACCCCTGTTGGGGTCTGCGGCGACTTCATGCCTGTAGTGCGCTCGAGTCCGTCGACGCTGATGCCCAGTGGCGTGCGGTCTGGCTGCAGTCGGTACGAGATATTGCCGGTGAGCTCGCTGTCGTCTGAGTCATCCGATACCTCGTCGAATTCCCCCAGGAGGTCGTCAAAGTTGATTCCTGGTTTCTTGAATCCAAGCAAGGTCGACTTGCGCGTCACGTAGTCCACACTGGATGCCCCTGGCCGGCTGGCGACGGCTGGGTTAGCCTGAGAGTCAGCTGAGGGCTCGCTAAACTGCACCTGGCGGCTACTGGCCGACGACGACTGCAGATGCTGTTGCTGCTGCTGATGCATAGCGGGGCTCACAACTGGCGTTGGCGCAGGGGCTTGAGTAGCCTGGTACTCTTCCATGATGCGCCCGATCTTTTTGTTGAATCCCTTTTGTGTAATGTCGCCGTCCAGGAGCTCCTGCTGCAGGTCGCGGATCCGCGCCTGGTACATCACCGGCAGCTCATCAAACGCCGGCTGCGAGATGCTGCTCTCCATCGGTGTCGTTTAACAAATATCGTCGCGACTACATATGTTGAGGCGTTAGTAGGATACCAGCAAACGTGGGCAATTGAACAGAATGCTAGAGTGGGAAAGCAGGCAAGCTGGTGTTTGTGTCAGGGTTCCCAATTGAACGCCCTTGCCAGAAACCAAAACATCAGCCCTGCCGAGTTTGCGAATGGTGCCTTTGCACCCGTATCTTGGCAATGACAGCCGAATACACTACTGTTAGGCTAAACACGACCTCCCCTCTCCCTATAGCTGCGTGCAGCAGACTTTTTATTCGCGATATTGCTCGGCAGCAGTAGTGATAATTAGCCCTGTGCAAAAGGGACAGAAGAGTGGTCGTTGGTCCAATTCTGCTGCCAGCGCAAGGGATAATCCCCTTGTTGACGCGCTTTATTCGGATCCTGCAAACCCACTCCACTGTGCATGCACGCGCTGGAGCACATTGATGCGTGCCTCACGGTGACGCCAGCATGATGCAGAGCATAGATATGCGGGGGAATCGTTTCTTGGCTACCCTCTGGCTGCTGCGTGTGGAGAGACAGGCAAAGCGGGGAGAGGAGAGGATCCGCAAACCAGGGTAGCATGAAAACAGAACGGCCGCTTGCGACCTCGCAGCTTCACTTGCTGGAATTCTAAGAGGGCTAATCGGCAGAGGCATACAAACTGAGGCATTCCTTACGTTGAGGAGAAAAGTGTGTGTGTGTGTGTTTGCCGGGTTCCTGGCAAAGCACTGCGAATGACAGGAATGTATATTAAAGAAAGGGTGTTAGAAGAAGAGGGGAGCTGCGCGAGAAGAAGAAAGTATAATAAAAGCCTTAAGAGAAGGAAGAGAGGGACCTTGGGGAGGGGGCAACGCCTGCAAACGACAATAATCGGCTTCCAGAGTTCCACACCGGGGGTTGAATGGCTGATAGCGACTGGGCTCCTGCCCTTTTTCGGTCCATTGCGCAAATGCGGGGGTGGGTGTATTGACGCGATGGGCGCTTTTGCCAGACGCTGTGGGGCTCTTGCATGCCACACTGGACACCCATGTTGCGCCAGCGACCCAGACCTTCATTTTCTACACTTTCCCTTTGCCCGACTCTAATTATAGCCCGGATTGTCCATGGGGAGACAGGCCGATTTTCCTGCTTGCTCAGCCTATAAATAATGTCTTGCCTCGCCACTGTGCGCCCTGCGCCCTACGCCCGCGCGCCCGACGACACAAACGCCAGGATGTCCTCCAGCGCAACAGCGCCCTTCGGATCCTCCTCCTCGCCCCTCTCCGCCGCAGCTGTCTTCGCTGGCTCATCGACATCCATATCCTCGTGCCTCTTGCCAGGTTTAGCCGCCAAAATGGCATCCACCGTGTTTGCGTGCCGCTTGCGCAGCTCCTTGAATGCAACCTCCGCCGTCAGTGCCAGCGAGTCATGCACTTCTGTCTTTGCCTGCCAGTACTTCAGGTTCCCGGCATTGTCAATCTGGCTGCCAAACTCCAGCTGCTGCTGATCTGCCTTTGCCTCCTCCTCCATCTCGCCCTTGATCCTCTCCTCCTCGCGCTCAATCTCGGGCGCCAGCTTTGTGCGCAGCAGAACAGACAGAATCTGCAGCTCGTGGTCGCTCTGCAGCTGCTTCTGTGGTGCCACGACCATCTGCTGCAGGAGAGAGGCGTGGTTGCGGTTCACTGCCTGGCTGAGCGTCGCGTAGCGCGCTGCCAGCACGTTGAACTTGCTGAGCAGCATCGGCCATGGCATTATGTGCGGCGTGTCGGGACGGGTTTCTTCTGTTATTGTGCCAAAGGATTCCTGCAGCTGCTGTAGCTGCCCGCGCAGCGTCTCGAGCTCTGCGATGTTTGTGTCTGAGAATGCTGCTGCCATGGTCGTTTCCGATGTTTGTGTGTTTGGTAAAGCGTTGGATTGTTGACAGGAAACCTCGCCAGGTCGGTTTATTTTCCGGCCGCCCCACTTTCGCATAATTTGGCATCTAGGATCCTCCGTCGCCAGCTTATGGCTCCTACGGCGAGCCAGATTATGAATGTAAAATGCTTTTCCAAAAAAATCCGTGAAGGCAAATAACAACACAAAGGAGTATAGCTTGTTGACAAATGAGTATGATAAGAGAGGGCAGGGACGCTGTTTACAGCTCCTCCAGGGTCTTGATGGTCTCGTCGAGGTCGTGCTTGACAGCAAGGTACTTCTCGTTGAGCTCCTCGTACTTGTTCTCAGCGATCTCAGCGTCCTTCTCGTTCTGGGTGATCCGGCGCTGCAGACCCTCGACGGTAAGATCGAGGTTGCGGTTCCTAAGCAGAGATTAGAAAAATGCACAAGAATTAGCGATAATGTAACAGCACATCTCCCTCCTCCCAGGATGCAGGGCACATGAAACGTCACGCCTGGCTATTAATAGGCACTTACTCGTCCAGGGCAGCGCGGAGCTGGGTCTCAGCCTCCTCGAGCTTCTCCTCCAGAACCTCGACCCTCTTGGACAGAACATCGCCGTGGTTCAGCGACGCCTCGCTGTCCTTTTGGAGCTGCTTAGCCTCCTCGAGCTGGGCTTCCTTCCGCTCGAGCTCCTCCTCGAGGACCGAAATGCGGTTCTGGAACGAGATGAACTCCTGCTCGCGCTCAGTCTGCTGGTCGATAAGCTGCTTGTTGGCAGCCTCCGAAGCCTCGAGATCGTCGCTGAGCTTCTCAATCTGCTCCTTGAACTGGTTCATCTTCTACAGCACAGGGTTGTTTTGCAAAGGCAGTGGGAATGGACAAGGAGGCATTTAGCTGGCAGATGCATAAAAAAGGTGACTGTGGTCAGATTGCTCGGGCAAGGCGGAGCGGCGTGCTGGCTCTACTTACTTCGCGAAGCTTGTCCATTGTGATAGTGATTTGTAATTCGACGTTCTGGTGAAGAAATGAATGAAAAGGTAGAGATGTGCAAAGGAGGAGAGAGAAAGCGAGTGCAGCGCCTGCCCAGAAACCTGTATATAGCCGCTTGGCTTGGCCATGGGCTTGGAAATGGTGTAAACACTGGGATGTTTAGAAAAAGCGGAGCAGGGGGAGGATCGACTCGCTGATTAAACCCCTCCCGCCCGATATTTGATCTGGCGCCTTGCCTGCGCTTTGCGCCACAGGCCAGGGACCAGGATCCCTGGCTGGTTGGCAAATGGGCGTGTGAGCTTGGCCGCACAGCTCGCTGCATTGTCTGTCATATGCACCCGCTCCAGGTATAGTCCAGTGCACGTTGTTCCTGGCGCCGAGAAGACCCGTCCTGCTCATCCAGAAGCCTCCCACGGTTTGGTATCCCGGCTGCCAACCCAGAAACGTTGCGTGTTTTGGTTTTCTGCCCAAAGACTGCCTAAATTTAGAATGTGTTCTATGATCCGCACCGGCCATACTTCGTACCCGTGCTATTTCGCGGCTGCTTCTCCATCTCCCTCCTTCACCCCCGCAATGGACGCTTGTTCCTTTGGGACGAGCCATTGAGCAATGTCTGGGCACCATTCAATCACTACTCGCCTCCATTTTGTTCCTTATTTTAATTCCTTGCGCTGGCAGAAACACAACCTAGGTTCTCTCGGCGTGTGAGCCCTTTATTACGTGTGTGAAATATTAGAATCCGTGACCCCTTCTTCATGCAAGGTGGCCAGAGTCCAGCCAAAGCAGACGACCGTCTTTAAAGCACGAGTTTCATCCTGCTTTCCTCAGAGTCCAATCTTGTTTCCGCACCGTGTATTTTTTTCACCGCAACCCCCTTTACACATCACTTTCTTTGCTCTTTGACTAATGGTTGCTACAGCACGTCCGAGAGCATTATCTACATCACTGTGGAGAGCGCAGCCAGCGCCACATGAAGGACAATCATCGGGCGACCCGGCGAATCCCTCCGGGCAGAACCAGCGCCCGAGCTGGCCCACGCCCACATTTGCATCGGGCGGCGTTGATCTGCCCCGCCCGTTCACGATAGCTGCTGGCACGCAGCAATCTGCAGAGGTAAGCGTGTACCACCCGGCTTTGACTTTTGGGGAGGGAAGGGAGGGAGGGAAGGGAGGGAAGAGCGGGCACGCTAGTATGGCCAGGTTCATCTGATGTGCCTTGTTTCCTGGCCCTCCTTGTGGACATCGAAAGCACCGCCCAATTAACTTGATGCCTTTTGAACATGTCACATTTGTAGGCACATGCCAGCCCCGTGGATCAGCCGCCTTGCTTGGCGCCAGACCCTACAAAGATCATCGATCTTGCCTACGTCGACCTGACCAGCGAGGAGCACTGCTGCTCGATCTGCTGCGACGTGCTAATCAACCCCTGCGTGCTGCGTGCCTGCAAACACACATTCTGCCAGATGTGCATCCGCAAAGCCCTCTCCATGCATCCTTCCTGCCCGCTCTGCCGCGCGCCAGCCACGGCTCGCGATCTCTTGCCACCATCGCCCGAGCTGCTAAATGTACTGGACAGCCTGCTGTGCAAGTGTATCGAGAGCAGGTGCCCGTGGGCAGGCACACGCAGGCAGTTTGTGAGCCACCTAAGAAACGAATGCGAGTTCTGGCCGGTTGCCTGCGCATCTCACCCGCTTCACGAGGGATGTCCCGAAGTGGTTCCACGGAACGAGCTGGCAGCACACCGCGCACATTGCTCGCACCGCCAGATCCCATGCCGGATGGGATGCCGCGGTACATTCTACAACTCGTCGTCTATGGAATCACACTGCCGCGAAAGCTGCCCTCTGCGCTCCATCGACTGTCCGAACTGCAGTATGCCGCTGCTAGCTCATCAGCTTACAGCGCACCGCAGCACCTGTGCATTGGAGCGGATCCCATGCCCGAACCGCAATTTGCTGAGCTCGGTGCCCAGCTCTGGATGCAATGCCATCATTGAGAGGCGCAATTTGGAACTGCATTTGTGCGAGTGCCCGGCAGCACCATTGCGCGGATTCTCAAAGGCACTGGAGCGGTATCTGGAAGGGCTGGAGCGGAAAATCGAGACAATGCAGGTGGACCACAGAAAGGATCTGGAGAAGATGTCTAGGCTCGTGTTGTCGGGGCAGGGCGAGGATGCGATTTCCGCCGATCAGCTGCAGGGCATGGTGCGGTTCAATCCAGCGATCAAAAGCATCCATGCGATCTACTACGAGCCCGGGCCGAACTGGCAAGGTCTGCTTGAGGGATTGCTGGCCAGCAACCATACAAACATGGCCAGTGTTGATGGAAGCGACTCGGCGGGGGCGAACAGGCTGGATCGCCGCGTACACGCCTTTATGCACCAGATCGAGTTTACTCCGCCTGCCGGCTCTCTACTCCGCTCACTAATGAGCACCACTGGACACCAGCCGGCTTCAGCTACTCCTGCGGGCTCTGCTGGCCGACCACACACTGCTGTCAGGTCTCCGGATCGCAGCAGTGCACACCGCCATGGAGGCACGCGATTTGGCAGCCTCGAGTCATACCACAGCGACCATCTGGACGTCGGTCCCGACCAGCCATCACTGCCGTCACCAGACACCAAACGTCTATCACCCATGTTCCCGCACATCTCGACTCTAGATCTCGAAGGCAGCTGTATCGAGAGCTCAGGCGCCGTGCTGCTTGCAAAGTTCCTCAAAGACCCGTTCTGCACCATCACTGTGCTGCGGCTACCCGGCAACGATATCCGCGACCAAGGCATGGAGCATATGGCAAGGGCACTGGAAGTCAATGTGACTCTGGAGCGCCTGGATTTGTCGCGAAACGGCGTCAGCGAGCGCGGCATCGACGTGCTGCTGCGCTCGCTCGTCTACGGCGTGCCCAAGCTTACCGAGCTGCGTCTGGCTGGAAGCGGACTCAAGTCGAAGAACGTCAAGACGCTGGTGCGCACATTGACCCGCAGGTGGTCTGCAAATGGCAGCCCGGCGTGTCAGGCACAGTTGGCCCTTGGTAGGCCGTCCCCGCAGGCTGCCGAGCCATCTAACCGCGCATCGCCGGGCTCTGGTGTGCAGCGGCTCCCGAATCCGCCTGGTTCGCCCATGCCCACAACGGCCAATCGAGGTCCACATCTGCATGGCACTGGCACTGTCCGCACCCATTCGTCGAGCCTCAGCGACGACGTCCCGCTGTCCATGTACCAGCATCCGCCGCACACAGCAGACATGCGCGGATCAATCCCGATCCCCGCCTCAGGTGATGTGCCTCTGCCATCGCATCTGCCAATGGCCTTGCCCGGGTCAGCACCCATCGAGCGCTCTATAAACGACCACCCGCCCATGTTTTCGCTGCCAGGCGGTGGCCGGTACCAGCTGCCGTCCGTGGATTTGGAAGCCACCCGTCCCCACACCAGCTACAGCCCACCACCGCAGCGGCAGCAGCAACAGCCGTCGCGTAGCGCGCCGAACCGTGGCAAGCGGCGCTTGACCCAGCCAGCCCGCAACGCCAGCCTGCTGATTCTCGATCTCAGCCACAATGAAATCACATCCAAGGGTCTGGGCGAGCTAGCCAAACTTCTTCGTTATCCGCAGTGCCGCCTACAGGAGCTCCGCCTAGACAACAACCGGATCCGTGGCTCCCTGCACTGCAAAGCCACAGTACCGCAGCCCAGTAAAGATGCAGTGGGATCCGGTTTGCTTCCCAGACAGCCTTCGGTAGACGAGGAGAACACCACCGCTATCCGCGCCTTCCTGGCGGCTATCCGCGCTTGCGCCAGCCCCAGCAGCCAGCAGTCGCCGACTGCGCTGCGGTGCATTGATATTCGCAACAACTTTATCGACTGCCACGCTGTATCGGCGCTGCAGGACGCCGTGGAGGATCTGAACCGCGCGCTATCCAAGCCGTCCGATGCCCTGTATGGCAGCCGATCTGAGAGCAAGCCAATGTCACTGATTCGCCCTACAGTCAAGATCCTCTGCGACGGCAACGTATCCATGACCCTGCCGCGGCCGCCACTGCCGTACGACTCCCGGATCTCGCAGTTTGAGTCGTGCCGCCAGTCCGCAGACCCGCCACGACAGGTAGGTAGCGACCGCATATTTGGTAATGTTGCCCAGAGCTCGCTCGGCTACATCAACGCCGAGTCGGACGAAAGCGAGGACGAGTACGTCGATGCTCGGCTAGGGTTCAGCATGGAAGCCCTGCCGCACGCAGCTATGCATGGCCATGGAGAGCAGCCAGAGACTATGCCGTCGCTGCCGCCGATCGAGGTGCCAAACTTGGCTGATCTAGATTCGCAGTACCGCGATCCGCTGTCGTCGCCGCCACCACTGCCGTCGCCGCCATCGGTGGATATAGCTACCCAAGCATCAGCCAGCAGCGACCAGCCGGCAGTATCGTTTGCAGAGACGTCGGAGAGCGAGGCAGCGCCTACTCGGACAAAGTCACGGCGGCGGTCGTTCCGCGGACTTGGGTTCGGCTTGTCGGTGTCTGCGGCAATGCCGGGCAGCAGGCGGTCGAGCAATGCCAGTAGCAGTGGCGGTAGCAGCAGCAGCAGTGCGTCGGGCAGCCGCCATAGCAGCTGGTCGAGCGGCAATGGCTCGTCGATTGCTGCCAAGCTGGTGCGCCGGCTCAGCATTACTCGCACCGAGTGATATATTTTCTTTCGAATACATTTTTTCCCGCTGGGTGAGACGCCGTCTTGCTCACACGCCCTCGTAAGTGCGGGGCATGGACGTCCATGGCGGCAAATCGCTGCAGGTAGGGGCGACGGAACGTTCAACGCTGACGAAGAGTGAGAGCGTGACAGCTTCGAAATCCTCCGGCTTCTCTCTGCGTAGATCCTCGCCCGCCCGGTTTAGGTTTCTCTTTAAAGGCAAGGCGACGGTCAGACAACTTTCCTCTCTCTTCTGCTCCACTTCCATTAGTTCTACCGTAGTGCTTATCAACATTCTTTTTACCACCATGGCGTCGCAGATTCCCTACGAGACATACCAGGCCTCGGCCACCTATCTGAAATCGCAAATCGGCGACTTTGCCCCCACCATCGGCATCATCTGCGGCAGCGGTCTCGGCACCCTGGCCGACACGCTCGAGGGTCCCGTCACCACCATCCAGTACAACGACATCCCAGGCTTTGTCAAGAGCACCGTCGAGGGCCACAAGGGCCAGCTCGTGTTCGGCACCCTGGCCGGCAAGTCCGTCGTGTGCATGCAGGGTCGGTTCCACTGCTACGAGGGCTACTCTGTGCAGCAAGCGACTCTGCCCGTGCGCGTATTCCACCTGCTTGGTGTCAAGACCCTGCTGGTGACCAATGCCGCCGGCGGCATCAACCCGGCGTACGAAGTCGGCGATGTCGTGCTTATCTCCGACCACCTGTCGCTGCCAGGCATTGGTGGCCAGAACGCCCTTATCGGTCCCAACATGTCCGAGTTTGGCGTACGGTTCCCGTCGATTTCAGACCTCTATACGCCCAACCTGCGGCGTACGGCGGCCAAGGCGTTCCTGCAGAACAGGCAGCTCAGGGAGGAGCGCGGGTTCCGTGTCCACGAGGGTATCTACGCGTGGTGCTTTGGCCCGTGCTTTGAGTCGCGCGCCGAGCTGCGTGCGCTCAAGACCCTGGGTGCTGATTTGGCTGGTATGAGCACGGTCCCGGAGGCTGTTGTTGCCAAGCACTGTGGAATGGAGGTTTTGGCTATGTCGCTGGTCACTAACAAGTGCGTGGATCGCAAGGAGCCCGACATTATTGCTTCTGTGGAGGCTGAGCTGCGTGGCGAGCCCCTGGAGGTCGTCCAGGAGGTCTTCCCGCATCACGAGGAGGTCATGGCTGCTGCTGCTGCGCGCACGCCTGACATCCAGGAGTTTGTGCGCTCGGTTATTCGCGATATCTAGTTCTCTTTATTGAAGACACGTATAAACTATATACAAATCATTGCCGCCTCTTGGCTTGCTTCGCTTACTACAGGGAGACACAGTGAACAGGTGTTTGAGTAAAGTGTGTGCCTTGAAGTCGCAGCTTGTGTGGTTTACACAGCATGTTCTCAGGAATAAAATCGGTGTGGTTATCAACTTCCAAACAGCCGCGCAGAAGCGCGCCCGCAGTCTGACTGACGTGCAAATGTATAAAAGGCGTATCATCACAGAACAGAATGCAAAAGAACTGCCGTCCGATTGAAACCTACCCTTGCGCTAGGAAATTTACAACGGCAATAGTAATTTGAGAGCAGAAGAAACGAAGAGGAATCGGAACTCTGGCAGAGAAAATTTTGTCTTTTGGATCTCAGATCGGCTCAGACAACCGAGCCGGACTATGATATCGGTCCAGCTCAAGCCATTTGCTGTTTTGTAAACTGGAAAGTTGCACATGACAGGCAGCAAGGGACATGTAGGTTTCAACAGCCAGCTACTGCAATATTGCGTACCCTCAGTACTAGCAAAAGAGCTTTCAAGCAAAGCTTCGCCAATATGTCGTGCTCCAGATGTTTAAGACGTATGCATAGATATGTTTCTCACACTCATCACCTGTTGAAAGTATTATTGATTTGTCAACATGTCGAAGCGTATATGTTCTTACACAATGAGGTTCTTTTTCTGGAATAGCTCCTCCAGGTCGCCCTTGACATGCTTCTCAAGGAGCTCGTCGCTGCCTCCAATACTCTTTCCATCAACAAAGATATTGGGGAACGTGCTGCGACCCGAAACACTGACCAGCGCCGCCTTGACCGCCGCAACATTCGACTCCAGATCAGCCTCCAGCACCTCATACTCCAATCCACGCTGGTCGCGGTACTGACCCAGCAGTGTCTTGGCGCGGCGCGAAAACGAGCACGTCGTCTTGCTGAACACCATAACGCGGTTACGCTTAATCAGCTGCCGGACCTTCTTCTCCTCGGGCGTCCAGCTCGGATCCTCCTTGACATCGGCTTCCTTCATATCCTTGATCAGGTTCGACATCTTCGCCTTCTCCCGATCATACTCGTCCTGCGCAATCACCTTCGCATTGACTAGCTCCTCCTTCAGCGTGCCAGCATCGTACATTACGCGGAGACCCGCCAATCCACCGACTTCCTTGCCGTTTACAAAGATGGCAGGCAGACTGGTCACGCCATACAGGTCCTTGAGTGCCAGCATGTATTCGGTAGAGTCCGCCTGCTCCTCGACCTTGACGTACCCGTAGTCCAGCTGGTACAGCTCCTTGTATCCATCAATGATAGCCTTGACCTTCAGGCTGTCGCTATCGAACGACCGGACATACACCATCAGCGGTGTCTTTGTGATCTCGTCCTTGACCTTGTCCCGTACAACCTGCTCATGCTCTGTGACCTTTGCGTTCTCGATGATCCCAGACACAACAAAGAAGTCGCGCAGTTCACCAGCGACATTCTTCGCATAGACCTCATCACTGCCGCCAAGAGACACGCCGTTGACAAACAAGTTGGGGAAATTGTCGCGTCCCGACGTGTCCTTGAGCGCCTTCTGAATCTCCTTCTCGTCGTTGCGCTGGTCGACATCGATCCACTTGAACTTCAGGCCATAGTTGAGCTCGTACTGGTGCAGCAGGTCCCATAGAGCGCGCGAATGCAGAATAGCGTTCTTGCCGAGAACAGCCACGTCGAACTTCTTGACGAACGCGTCGACGAATTCGCGGCCCTGCAGCGTCGTCGCCTCGGGGAAGCCGTCCACAGCCGGGTTCGGCTTGACCGGCTCCTCCTTCTCAGCCTCGGGCGTACCCAGCAGCGGCACCCTGTTCTTCTGGAAGGACTCGACAAGGTCGCCGTGCTTCTTGAAATACGGGATATCTCCAGGCTGTCCTCCCCAGGCGGTTCTGAACATGTAGGTCAGCGGGAAATTCTGCTTCCCCGACATCTTGAACAGGCGCTGGCGCATCGCAAAGAAGTTGTGCGGCTTCTCGTCAATGACGACCTTGGTGAGGGTGAAGTTGTATACCTTTTGCAGCTCGGCAAACACCTCCATCGTCTCCTTATCCACAGCGGTCTTGGTCGTGAACACAGCCACCGTGTTGTTGTTCACAGTCTCAGTAATGAACGTCGACGCGATATCATCGATTGAATCCCTCAGCAAGCCCTTCTGGCTAAGCATCGGACCCAGGTTCTCCAGCTTCTCGAGCCTCTGGATATCGTCGTTGCCGCCCACCGGCACACCGTCAAGGAATACGCTCGGGAACGTCGACCGGCCATGCATCTTGATCAGCGCCTGCTTTACGTGCTCCGGCTCCTCCTGCAAATCGACCTCCACCACAAAGTAATCAGACAGACCATGCTGCCGCCGGTACTTTTCAAGCACTGCCTTGGCTGCCAATGCCTCTGGACACGATGTCTTGCTGAACACCACCACACGGTGCTTCTGCAGAGTGTGCTGCACAAAGTACTCGGCCTCGTTGTTGGAGAACCCAAGGTTGTTGATATGCTGCTCTAGAAGCTTGCCGGGCTGCTGTGTAAGGTGGCCGTTGTGGTCTGGTGCGGAACCGGTCGGTGGCACAAAGGCGTCGTTGCTAGATGGAAGCTGGAAGAATAGAAGTCCCAGCGTCACGACTCCCAGCAGCACTACGAGCCAGAACCGCTGGCGGTAGAGCGTGACAGCGATACTCATGGTAGGGTTTCGAGGGCGTTACAAGTATAGGTAGGGAATACGTGAAATTCGGGGAAAGGGTGGTCGAGGAAAACAAGCAGCAGGTTTCTGACAGCTCGCAGCTATAAATAAGCTGACCACTTTGTGCCAATCCGCGCACTGTTGGTGCTGTTGGCCAAAGGAATCGGCCGTTTGGAGGAGGGGACAGAAAAGCAGCCCTAGTCGAACAGCACCCACTTCGCCTCTTGCTCAGCTATCTTTTGTTTTTCCTCGTTTATTTGTGTTTAATTTCTAATTCAGCACATCTCGGACCCGCTCCTCTCCAATATACACCATGACTCAGAGCCGTATGCGTTTGCCGCCGTCGCTTGCTGGAGCGTACAAGATTATCCGTGACATTGGCCAGGGTGCCTATGGTTTGGTTTGGTAAGTAGTAGACGAGATGCTGCCCCCGGTAGAGAAGGCGCCGAGCCCTACTGCTACTAATAACCCTGCTGCTGTTCCCTAGCGAAGCCGAGCACATCGAGACTGGCCAGCGCGTAGCCATCAAGAAGGTATCACGTGTGGGCGAGAAGGACGTGCTGGCGAAGCGATCTCTGCGCGAAATAAAGCTGATGCGGCACTTTAGTGGACACGAGAACATTATCTCGCTGCTGGACATTGACGTCGCCAACACGCCCGAGTTCAACGAGATCTATCTGATCCAGGAGCTCATGGAAGCCGACCTCCAGCTGATCATCAAGTCTGGCCAGCCCCTGACCGACCCGCATTTCCAGTACTTTTTGTTCCAGATCTGCCGCGGTCTAAAGTACATCCACTCTGCAGGTGTGCTGCACCGCGACCTGAAGCCCAGCAACCTGCTGGTGAACGCCAACTGCGCCCTGCGCATCTGCGATTTTGGCCTGGCCCGCGGACTCGCCGAGACCCCCGAGGGCAACATTGGATTCATGACCGAGTATGTGGCGACGCGCTGGTACCGTGCCCCCGAGATTATGCTGTCGTTCCTGTCGTACACCAAGGCCATCGATATCTGGTCCGTCGGGTGCATCTTCGCCGAGCTGCTCGGCGGCAAGCCCCTGTTCAAGGGTCGCGATTACGTCGACCAGCTCAACCAGATCCTGCATATTCTGGGCACGCCTGCCGACGAGACCCTGAGCCGCATTGGCAGTGAGCGCGCGCAAATGTATATCCGCTCGCTCCCCTACATGCCCAAGGTGCCGTTCTCCACCCTGTTCCCCGAGGCAACGCCGCTGGCGCTCGATCTTCTTGAGCGTCTGCTGGATTTCGACCCCAGCACCCGCATCACGGTCGAGGAGATCCTGGCTCACCCGTACCTGGCCGCCTACCACAATTCCGAAGACGAGCCTTCGTGCCCCGTCCCCTGCGACATGTCGTTCGAGGCGGTCACAGCCATGCCCCAGGTCAAGCGCATGATCATTGATGAGGTCATTGACTTTAAGCGCTCGGCCGAGCAAGCTGCCCACGAGAGCGAGGAGATCGTCGACGATGGTAACGTGCAGGAGTACTACGAGCAGGACGCTGATATGGCCACTAGCGCAATTCCTGAGAGCGCTGGTGCGTTTGCAGCTGCTCGCGAGTTCCGCAATGCGAACTATGGTCCGAATGGATATGAGGACGATGGTGAGCTTGGTATGGCTGCCGCGCATGGAAAGAACACTGATGGAAATGCGCAGATGGCTGAGCAGGATGCGCGCGCTCTTGAGCGTGAGCTGGCGGGCGAGGGTATGACTTTCTAGTTTGTGCATCGCTTTTGCACATTTAATATTTTCTATCTATCACTCTAGTCGATATACAGACATGAATTGCTTCGAATACTACTGATAGTTGCCTGAGAATATATGGCATGTCTGCTGAGGCATGCCAACATACCGTCAAGTAACCAGCCGTAGCAATAATGTTGTGAAGTCCCCCATTTCTAATGTTGCTGATAATGTAGTGCAAATCAAAACTGGTTTCGAATAGAGTAAATATTGAAAAAGATACAATTGACATGCGCCTATTCTATGAAGGTTTTCTACGAGAATATATAGCCATGTACACACTGCCTTGTAAAAGTGTACGCCCGCCAATAAATTTACTTAGCTGCCATCATAGTCAGGAGCGCCGTCAACTTCGACATATGTGGAAAAGGTACTGAGTGTGCATGTGTGTGGATAGAGCATGATATTGGAGCGTCTCTTAAATGAAGAGAAAATTGGTTGACAGATAGACGAAGAAGAGAAACTACAGTACATGATAGGTCGCTACCCTCAAAGCTTATCGCTCGCCATTCTTACATGCGTATGCTTGGCGCTCTGTTTTGAAGAAAAGCCCATGCAGACACCGCTCATGAAACCTCCTGTCTTGCCCTAAAATATGCAGCTGGAGAACAAAAGGGCAATTAATGGCTATCCCTTTGTCCTTTGTAATAAGTTGAGCGAAAAACGGCTCTCTGCGTGACTCCACCACCCTGTTTGCAAAATATCATTTTCACGCAACCCACAGTGCGCTAGCAGACCTGATTTTCCAATTGCTTGCTGCAACAGCACAAGGCGGATCCAAATGAACTGTCTGAAATGCCCATTCCACCGCTGTTAATGCCGAGGTCACTTTAGTAGCTGTCATTTAACTTTACGAGAATCTAGTTCTTTGGACTAACTGATTTTCCGGAAGCCTACTTGTGTCTGATAGCTTAACATGGATCAAGATAAGGGTTAGTATACACTGCAACGAGCTCGTTGCGAAATGGATAGACTGCAGCATGCATGCTGCATCCAAGGCGCTTAAAACTAGGGTCTGTTGTTAATATCTAGCCAAATTTCCAAGCTGGTGACTGCAAATCGACATTACATACCGCATATCTTATCTGTTTCGTTTCTGTAGCTAGCACCCGCCAACTAATACGTAGCTACTTCTTGTCTGGGTATTCATGTTCCTTAGAAGCGTGAAGCATAATAGTGTGGCCATTTCGAGACTTCCATTCCTGATAGTTTCTCGTCTGGTTACGCTTCAGGATACTTCAGGCAGTATCAGGCCGAATACCATTGCAGTGCTGT
The DNA here is from genome assembly GCA_027575855.1 of Linderina macrospora. Lineage (NCBI taxonomy): Eukaryota > Fungi > Kickxellomycota > Kickxellomycetes > Kickxellales > Kickxellaceae > Linderina > Linderina macrospora. The sequence continues at coordinate 1,836 of JANBPW010000019.1, read as the reverse complement.
ACCAGAACTCCCTCGCACAATATATCTCAGAGTATAACTCGGGGCTGCTGCATGCTTTCCAATTCCAGGGTACACTGCCGAATATGACCTGGATACCTCTCGCATGGCCACCACTGCTGCAACTCTCCGGCAAGAATCCCTGATTTCAAGGTTTATGTGCGGGTCTGTGTATGTAAATATGCATTAGACAAACTAAGTGAAGTATAATCTACCACCATTGCTACGCTTCAGGAGCGAGGATAAGCCGCCGCGCTTCGCTTCGGGTTATCATCGGGCCTGAGGTGAGAGCATATAAATAAATGAATGACTTTGTGGATATGCATCTACTCTAAGGTTTCCTGTGAAAAACATGAGTTACATACACACTGTTCTGTAGTTCAAAACTACTGATAAAAATATTTAGCTGCCATCATCGTCAGGGGCATTAATCAATTCGAAACCCCCTGAGTAAGTAATAAATTTGTTACTAAACGAAATGACCATGGTATCTGGGAATGTCCTAAGTGAAGATGATTTCGATCGACAGATGGGCGGGGAAGATAAAATATAGCGTGCGATATGCCGCTACCTTCGGGAGGGTCCGCTTACTACTCATATATGACCGCTGGCACTTTGGTTTTTGAGCAGCTTGCATTGTTACCGCTCTTAAAAGCTTCCGTGCTACACAATATCTTGCGGTCAAAATATAAAAATAACAATCGGACGCCTTTCTCCTCTAGGGCATTTTAAGAACATATTGCGCTATTTGTGTACCCACTACGCCACCCTCATTTCTCTCTTTCCCACAGCCCCGTCAACTGACAGACATGGCTAGTCTAACTTCGTGTTAAGAAGATACATTTTACTTACAATTTAACAAATGTCAGAGAATTATTGGGGAAACGACTCGAAGAGGATTGGGCGGATGACGCCAAATATGTGCTCGAGCGTATACATGACATGCGACAACACGTTGTTGTTGACCTTGACATAGTACACATTAGAGAGGCGCGACAACAGCTCGCATAACCCATGCAGGTCATAGTTCCCATAGACAAAGAACTCCATATGTGTGAGAGTATCGCTGACGATCGACCTGTCCTCTGGATCCATGACTTGGCCAAGCCTATCAAGCATGGCCCTCTGGTCTGGGAAGTTGGTGAGTGCAGCGTCGTCCTTGAGCATAGAGAAACAATCCATGAAAAGCATTTCCAGAAGTGGCAGCTGTGCCAGCAGGTTAGTGAGTCCATGTTTATCTGCAATGCTGGCCGACATCCTGAGCTTGCGCAGATTGGCCCACGCAATCATCTTAGGCATAGCATACTGGAACCGTCCGATTACAGCTTCCTCAGCGTTGGACGGCAAGCTGTACAGATGCTCGGTCATCTTAACCGAGTACGTATCTACGAACGATGTACCAGTGGGGTACCCAATCGTCAGCACCTTAGCCCTTTCCAAAGATGGCTTCTTGATCTTATTGAAGTTCCTCGGATCATCCCTAATGGCCAGCCTCTCAAGATCCCTGTCCTTGAAGTAATCGAAGATATTGGCGTAAATGTAGGAGGAGTTGGTGACATGGAGCTTACTGAGCTTGGGAAACTGTACAGGGACGTCGCGCTCAAGACCATCGACCGTATGTTCGGCTTCGTGAATGAACTCCAAACGCAGGCCATCCAGGCTTTCGAAATTCAGCTTACCATCCACAGTTTCAAACAGCCACCAAGGGATGACGTCGTCAATCTGGAACAGTTCGACAATCTGTAGGTATCGAATCGGAATACTGGGTAAATCTTCACGCGGTCGTGCGTATCTGACATTGAGTGAGACAGAGGTGAGAAATTCGAACAGATTGGTCAC
>JANBPW010000018.1:0-17253 GCA_027575855.1 Linderina macrospora | reverse complement strand
CTGTCGACGTTCCTGATGCTGATCATCAACACGGTCACTGACGTGTGGGCGTCTATCAAGCTGATCAACGAGGAACCTGAAAGCGACCTGCTGCTGCATCCACCGCGCGACCCAAAGAACGAGGGGCTGGTCAACACAAAGTTTTTCCTGCAGGCGTACGGATTTGTTGGTCTGTGGCAGACGTTCAGCGGCCACTTTATGTTCTTCCTCTACATCTACCTGCGCGCCGGTATTGCGCCCAAGGACGTGTTCCTGGCATTCAACAACTGGACGGACGGGTATATGGGCAAGACCCAGGCAGAACTTTCCCACATTGTGCAGGTAGCAGGCAGCGTGCACTTCTTCACGCTAGTGGTTATGCAGTGGGGCAACATGTTTGTTGCGCGTACCAGGACGCTCAGCTTCTTCCAACAGAACCCGTTCAAAGGTCCCAAGAAGAATCCAGCGCTGCTGATCGCCATCCCAATCTCTATTGTTGTCGCGCTGTTCGTCAATGAGATCGGGTGGTTCAACCGGGTGTTCCTGACTGGCCGGATTCCGATTGAGTTCTTCTTCATTCCTATCCCCTTTGCGCTGTTCCTGATCGTGCTTGACGAGACACGCAAGATGATTGTGCGCCGCTATCCTACTTCACTTGTTGCAAGACTGGCGTGGTAATGTGCAACCCGCCTGCAACTGCTCACCATGGCCATGTTCCTTCGTTAGTATCCAGAACTACTTTGTTAATGAGAATTGGTTGATTTGATACTCTATACAATTCATGTAAGTTTGCACCAGCTGAATGGAGCAAAGGCTTGACTAAAGGTAAAAACATCAAGAATGCCTGGTGTATCTGTTTATACAATCTCGACATATATGGTGGATATATAGAAGTCATTATTGTGAAAGCTCTGGCATAAGTGTCACTACACACAGCATATATACCAATATACATGTCAGCAAGGCACATAGCATGTGGTTGATTTGATACTTTCCGCAATTAAACACGGCTCCGTGTCAGAAATATGCACCATGCAAATCCATGGTGCTGATTTCTCCACAACTATTTTGGGAGAAATGCTTGGCCAAAGAAAACAGGATTCTACAACTTGGCAAACCCCGTCAGCCAAAGCTAGTTCGACAGGCTTAGTCTTTTCGATCCTTTGTTCACTTCGATTTATTTTCTCGCATTCTCTTTCAACCTTTAGCATGAATACTCGCACGCGTGGGCTAAACGACTTGGACAATGGGAAAATATTGAAGCACGTTCTTGGCTATCTTGCTGGCCATATTTCGTTCTATTCAGACACGGCTGTGCCCAACTACGACTTTAGCACATATCACTACAGCCTTCAAAATATCATCCAGTACGGCCTTGTCTCTCGTCGGTGGATGGAAACCATGGTTCCATACATTTGCAACACGATATACATTACGAGTCGACCGCCAAATAGATTGAACCTGGCCAATATCCAATCTCGAAATGCACACAGACTTTTAAAGTCAAACATCAAGTCGGTTATCAACATGGGTGGCGCACATTACGCACAGCATCTACATATCCTCTATCATCATACTGGATCTCTTCCTACGCTCAACGTACTTTTGGACGGATATGGATTCAGCAGAGCAGCTTGGCCAAAACTCAAAGATTTTATCCTGCATGGTAGATTCGAGTTTCAGACTGGATTGAGAAAGGGCAAGCATGTGGATATGATCTATGCCTATCTATCGAAATTAGCCCCTTCCCTTGGCAATATCTATTCCGGACAGAGGTATATGTTTGACGCACTTGATGATAGGTTTACTAGTCACAGACGCTACCTTGACACTGAGTGTGCCTGGCATATATCAGCCACATACTTCCCACGGCTAACTTGCCTGGTATTACATAACGGCTTTACTCGATCCGACGGTTATTTGATAAGGTTCTTTGCATCGACACTACAGGAGCTAGAACTTTGGATCGGCCATGACTCCTCATTTACATGGCGACAATTTACAGATGAATGTAGTCATATAATCGAGTTCAAGGAGCTAACAACTTTTCGCATAGTCTGCACTCTTGCGGATACTCTGCCTTCACCATCAGCCCCGCGTCTTTTGGCGTTCCATGGAACGCAAATGATACTATTCCCCAAGCTTCACACTCTGAAAACTACGAATGCGTTCAATGCGTATACCAACTTGACGGGGATGCTCATGAACATCAAATTGAGGTTACTGGATATCACTGAAGCACCTGGATATCTTTTGTCCTTAGACCCTATGCTCCCTCTATGCACAGACAAAGTTATATTTCAGTTTTGGGATATGATCACGTTAAAACATATCCCTAAACTGACAGGCGCTATGACACAGCTATTTAACGCACATGCTGATGCCAGACACGCGGATATTCGTATTACACACCTTCCCGGCGCAAAATTGAACTGGCCAAATCTCCGAACACTGAAGTTTGTGATCAAGTATGTTGATTGGAACTTAATGGAGGCACTGCTCGCCGATCTCCCACATATAAAAAAGCTCGTGGTTACATGCGACACAATATTCAGATATGAACCGGAGTTCGATGTACTCTCATCTGAAATAAGACGCTATACACCGACCTCGACATCCACGATCAGCCGTAGCCTCGAAGAGTTCACCTACCGAAACCTCACCAACACAGTTGACCATGATGTGTCCCTATTTGTCGAGCAGCTATTCTTACGGTCACCATCTCTCATCATCATCCAGGCATGCGAGGAATGTTTCGAAGATATCTTGAAGCTCTCCACCACTCGAGATATTGATTTATTTACATGGTAGATCCTGCCCTGACCTCCCCTCCATTATTCTTCTCAATATATTCCGGGTACTTTTGCCCGCTTACACTCCAGCTCAGAACTCTCATACATTAACAACGTGAGCACTCATCATGTTAGACAAAATTCTTGTAAAATGGTCGCAAATAATAAACGACGCTTGGTTACATAACCATCGAGATAATCGCCGCAGTCAAGGTGGTGGCAATACTGCCAGTGATACACGCGCTAAGGGCTAGGCGCGAGAAGTCAGCCTTGCGCGAGGGCGCCAGGCTACCAAGTGAACCAATCTGCATGGCGATGCTGCCAAGGTTTCCAAAGCCACACAGCGAGAACTCGGCAATAGCATGACCGCGGGTGGTCAGGGTTTCAGCGAGAGTCATACCGGTGGTCGCATCCTTGGTGTTCAGTGTCATGTATGCAACAAACTCGTTGGCGACGAACTTAAGACCCAGCAGCTGCGACACCTTGAGAATGTCGACCTTGGGCACGCCCAGGAGCCATGCGTACGGGTACAACAGGTAGCTGAGGATCAGCTCGAGCGTCAGCGCATGGATGGTGATGAACTGTCCGAACCATGTCAGGAAGAAGTTGACCAGGTTGACGAGCGAGATAATGGCAATCAGGTTGGCAGCAATGAGCAGCGACAGGTTGATACCAACGGCAGCACCGTTACCTAGGGCATGCAGAACATTAGCCTCGTCGGTGTGTTTGGGCGGCTCGACCATCTTGCCACGCGTCAGCGACTCCTCAGTCTCCGGGTACCGGATCTTGCTCAGAGCCAGCGAGCACGGAATGGACATGATGCAGGCAGTGATAATGTTGCGGGCATTGACGCCGAGCGCAATGTATCCCTGCAGCCCCGAACCGGAGATGGTGGAAAATCCCGCAGTCATGCAGGCGTGGATCTCCGAGTTGGTCATGTGCTCCAGATAGTCCTTGACCAGCAGAACATTCTCACTCTGACCGATGAACGGCGAAGCAGCAGCAACAATGGACTCCGCACCCGAGGTATCGAGTGTCTGCTGGAAGAACCAGCCGAGATGCTTTAGCAGCCACTGCATGCCACCAAGGTAGTAGACCATCTGTACAAAGGCAGCGAAGAACACGACGGCCGGGAATACAGAGATCGTAAACACGCCGAGGTTGGCAATGTCATCGCCAAGAAGGAAGACTGTACCGTAGTGCGAAAAGTACAGCAGGTCAGCGGCACGGCTGGCGATCCACTGGAACAGGTCGTTACCCCAGTTGGTCTTGACGACGATGCAGCCCAGGCAGAACTGCATCAGGTAGCCGACGATGACCGTGCGCCATTGGATCTCTCGTGGGTTACGTGACGTGGCCACCAGCAAAAGAGTAATGATGGCAATGCCCAGCAGAGACTGCATGCGCGATCCTCGGTTGCCGTTCTCGCTGTTGGGTAGACCAAGCGACACACCGAGGACCAGAGCCAGCAGAACAACACCACCAAACATGTACTGGAACTTGACCGGGATGCGAGCCAACCGCTGAGTAACAGCCGAATCGTAGAACTTGCCCACAGGCTTAGTGATCAGGGCAGTGTCGACGAAAGCGAACAGGATCTTGAACGAAATGAACACATACAGCAGGATGAACGGCAGAATGTCAGACAACTGCGTCTTCTCCTTCAGAGCCATGGATGCAATGAAGTAGGCGGTAATCAGAAGCCAGATGGCCAGGCAGCACTGGAGCTTGTATGTATGCCAGATGTACTTGATCCAGGCAAAGACATCGTACTTGTTCGCCGGAGCCGCAACGCGTCCTGCCTCCTGCTCGTTGACCAGCTGCTTCTCGTTGCCGAACTGGTCCGAGTTAACGCCCTTCGACACCTGAGAACCTATATTGCCCACGGGTGTTAGCTCGGACGTCGTCTTAAAGTCAGTGGGACTGTCAAATACAACGTCCTCGGAATTGGGCGACTGATCACTGTGCTGCATATTAAAAATATTAGATGACGATGGGTTGCTATATATGAATAGAAGGAATTAGAGGAGCGTGCAACTGCCGATTAACAAGAGGTATGAAGTGCTGGTTGTTCCTGTTAACGTCTCTGGTCGCAGTCTTTGGTTGGAGAACTAGGAACAAGGCGGAAAAGGTGGAAAAGGTGGAAAAGGTGGAAGAGTGGGGAGGGAGGCTGAGAGAATAATACAAGAGCGTGTGCTAGAATGACTGAGGTGGCCGCTAATGCTGGCTATAAATGCTGTGGCTGCCAGCTACATCTGTGCACCAAAGCTATGACTGCAAGGCTTGATGATTCGGTGATATATTTCGGAATACTGCTTGATTAGCAGATACTTCTGGTCTCTGCTTGCCCAATATCAGGCATGTTCACCAGCTAATGGCTTTAGATGCGCTCTTGTTATTCTGAGCTATATTTATGTGGCCATTTATTGTCACCATGCAACATGCCAGAATCTACGTTGTAAATCATCTGTGACTAAATCGATATATTCAAATGGAGTATACCCTCTTGCAGATGACGTTGACATGAAAAGGGACTTCCATCAACGACAGACATGAATAGAGGTATTACATGCATCAATCCAATCTCCTGATGTTTGATCCAGTAGTATATCAGGTGCTTATCAAATACTTGATCCCGTGTAATGTTGGAGACAAGTGGGTACCGTAGCCGGCAACTAGCGTTGAATAAATATTTGGCGGATTGTGCAGTTCTTCACACATGCACACTCCGCAGAATGGCCATTGTCCTTGTCCACGACGCAATTCCAGCTGCATTAATTGCTGGCTTTTTGGCACACAGTGAGCCAGGTGGCTGTGCAAGGATTGACATCGAATGCCAGCACTTTTTTCTTTGCCTGGCACAACACATGATTCGAGCTGTATGCCCGTGGTGGATTCACGAACGCAGGAAACAGGCTTCGCGATCTGCTTACTGGGCAAAGTCCCTAACCTTGGGGAAATGGGTGCGGCTCTTTCACTGCTGCAGCCTACCGTGCCAGTTTTCCTTGCCGGCAGAGATGTACACGAGGTTGTGTGCCTCTAGCTGCTAATTGGCGGGTGACGCTGTCCTTGCTAATCGGATACGGCGGGACTCAATATCTGTAAATAGACGGCAGGACATATTCCTTCTCTTGAGTATGTGCCGGAGGTGCATACTGCATGCTGTCTGTCTGTTGCCGGGATTTCAAAATGGCTGCCCCTACTGTACCCGTTGGTGGTAGGGGTATATATCTTTGGCAACCTGGCCGCAGTGATGCCAGCTCTTCGCCAACCTTTTCTCTTCACCAACTCACCCCTCCACATATAGTCAAACTACTTTTCTCGCCATATCTATTCCACATCAACATATTTTTCGTAAACACGGGATGGAACAGCAAATCTATACCAACACGTGGGAGCCGACTCCTTACAAAACTATCGACGAACTCTGCAGAAACTCGCTCCACCCTACATCGGACTCCAGCAGCTATGCCAATATTATGTACTTTGCGGACACAAAGCCGCACCTCGTTCCCCTGCTCCCCGACTGGGTCTTCAGCATGCTCCTCCTTGAGTGCTATGTCGAGTGTGACATCCTAGGCTGCACCTGCGACAAGAAGCATATCCGCGACTGGATGACAAATCTTCTGCTGCTCAAAAAGTACAATAGGCTGGGTCTGGTAACCGAGTTCCGGGTCGTCATCTACAACAACTGTGAGTTGCCAATGCGCTTTGACAGGGTAATGAGTGATCTTGCTGGTCATCTACCCGAGGTCATGCCTAATGTGCGCTCAGTCAAGTTTCTCGGACGTGGAATATTCACAGCTGAGACAGTTGAGTACCCAGAACTGAATACTACAGATGCAGTGCTGGCGGCAAAGGCTATCACAAAGCTGTTCCCAAATGTGACTGACTTGAGGTCCCATGTATCGAGAATTTGGACTCCAACACACAACATCAACTCCTTGCATGACGATGCCTACCCACTGTACGAGTATCTTCTTGGCGCGTACGCAGCTCAGCTTTGGCACGTACAGATGCTCATTCCGTTCCCTCCGAAAGTAACCAAGCTGTTCGAGTTTCTCACCTCCGTCTCGCTCAATGTCCAGCACGCCCGCCCACGCGAGGACTTGCCCGGTATACCGATTCGACGACTGCGTATCGTCGAATTATTCCAGATCGATGCCAGCATTCCCTGGTGGATGTTTGAGGTCAACCAGAATGAACTGAATTTCGAGAGCTTGGATAGCCTACTCCTGGAGTTCATTCACGAAGCCGGAAATACACTCGAGTTCCATGGTTGCAGTATCCCTGTCTGCTTCCCCAGGCTGAACAACCTTCAAGTCACTAACTCCTCTTATGTATATACCGATATCTTCGGTCACTTCAAGGACAGAGATCTCGAGTGCCTGACCATCATGGATGACCCGACGAACTTCACAAAGATCAAGAAATCTGCGTTGAAGAGGGCAAAAGTGCTGAAGATTGGTCACCCCACTGGTACTCCATTCGTGGATAAGTACTCAGTAGATATGGTCGAGCATCTGTACAACTTGCCATCCAACGCTGAAAAAGCTGTCCTTGGACATATCCAGCATCCACTGCCCAAGATGATTGCGTGGGACAACCTGCGCTCGCTTAGGATGTCGGCTAGCATCGCGGACAAGCATGGGCTCGCTAGCCTCCTGGCACAGCTGCCGCTTCTAAGATTCTTCTTCATGGACTGCTTCTCTATGAGTAAGGACGACGCTGCGGTTACCAGGTTCCCTGGCCAGAAGGTCATGCTCGACAAGCTCGGTCAAGTCATGGATCCGGACGACATATCGCTCGTCAGCAAGACTCTCACGCATATTGAGTTCTTTGTTCAGAGGACCTTCGATGTGCATGGGTTCTGCGAGTTGTTGGCTCGCCTCCCCAATACGAACTACGTCAAGATTAATGATGAAGTGATGTTCCTTGTCATGGACACGCTTGAACAAGTGCTCGGCGTCAAGCGCCCAATATTGTTTGTCCCAGCTTCTATATAACTATCAGTATTTTTATAAGTAAGTTGTATAATCTTAACACCAGATGTTTCAGTTATCGTGTGGAGCGGTGGCTGTGCTTCTTCACGCTCGTTGTGCGTGCGCTTGTTTTTGAAAACAAAATATATGACGTTTTCTCTACACAGAGTATTCGCGGAGGGGCTTATTTATGAATTTCGCCATGGAACGAATTTTTGCTGTAACCGCAAGATAAAGCGGCAAAAATATCCTCATTCAACACGGGTGGCTGTTTATAAACTTTTGGCCAAGATACCCGCGTTTGGATTTCTTAATGCATGCAGCAGAAATAGGCAGGGCTAAACAGGTTTTGTGGTTCTGGTATACAATAGCACTATGCTCGGGCTTGAAGTGACATGGACACTCAAAACGGTGGACCGGACATGTCAAGCATGTTGGCTTGAATTCGCTAGGATCAGCTTCAGCGAAATTTGGCAAACCAGGTCGGCTGGTAGACGGGGCAGTGGGAAAGGGGGAAATGAGGGTGGCGCGGTGGATACATAAAGTGGGTCGTTATTTGTTTAGACGGACTCAGGGATGAAAGGAGGTTGGTTATTGCTCTTTTTGTTTCTGGCGGCATGGCTGTGGCACGGGAGGTTATAAGAGAGGCGAGGATGCAGTTTTCTCTAGAACCAAAGTTCTATTTTCTATACTTTCATACAGCATAGGGGTGCCCTTAAACACAACTTTCTGCGAACTCAAGAATAGGAATGTAAGAAGGGCAGAGAGCTTCCTCACGGCTTGCCGCTCCTCAGGGATGAATTGACATGCCGTTATTGTGGCTTTTACATATCATTGTCAGGTATATCCATTGGCATAGCGCTGCTGCCGCTCTCGTTGGCCGAGGTGGTAATGCCCATGGGCTCACCGTGGATCCCAGCCTCGGGTGTGCAACAGTGCCAGCAGCCATATATACTAGTGGTAACTGCCCCTCAAGGACAGCATTTTCCGTACGCTTTTTTATCTTCGTCTATCTCAACCGAGCTTTTCCTCACTCAAGACACATTTAGATACTATGCTTTTGCCACCTATTAACATCCTGGCTAACTTTGACGACATTAATGATAACGACTTTGTCGATAATCCAAGAAGCCCGCCTAGTTAAAATTATATAGGTGTGGTCATCGGCAAGGCAATGGGCTGAAAGCATAAGCATTTCAAATTAGCCCTCTGTAGACTGGTCGCATCCTCATTGCGTCCTACTTACTCGATCCAATACACTACTACATACCCATCAATATACACCAGTTCTGGGAGCTGAATGAGGCAGTTAAATGAAGTTTTTTTTGCGGCCATCTGTGCACCAGCAGCAGAGCAGCTATATGAACGCGCCGCGGTTATTGGTGATAGATATTTTGTCATATATTGCGTAGCTTTTTCAGTTGAACTGCTTGCGCAGGTTGTTAATGTCAACCCAGATCGGGGCAATATCAATAGGCACGCTCTTCAAGCTATCCAGAGCCTCCCTAACAGCCGGCGACACAACGCCATACTTGTTCCTGAACTCCACAGCACGCTTCTTATCGCCATCACCCTGGATCATCATGATATCATGAGTGAGATCGCTAACCGCCTGGTCGATCTTGGCCAGGTCAACGCCGAAATGCTTGGTAGCTGAGTCATAAACAAACCCGCCCTTCTCGAGCAGATAGTTGAGCTGCATAGCCTGACCCAGCCCATGTGCCTCGGTCAGACCGAAGCGAACCGAGCGGAACGCCGACGCCAAATACGTCGTGTAGAACTCGCGCAGCGTAATATTGTCGATAACACCGGACTCCACAAGCAGGCGGGCAGCGAACAGACCGGTGATATCAGCCTTGGCTTCCTCGAATGCCGAGTGCAGCTCCTGCAGGTGGCTACGGACGGTGTCGCCAGTGTGCTTGACGCGGTGCGGGCCGTTCGAGTGGGCGACTTCGTGCATCAGGACGTGGGTGAAGAACGCATCGAATGTCACGTACTGCAAATCCCCGCTGTTCAGGACTACCTGGGCAATTGGGTTCAGCACGCTCACGACCTTGCCCTGCTGCACATTCTTGATCATGGTAAGCTTGGAGCCAGCACGCTCGATCGCTTCCTCATCGTTGGGCAGATTGTAGGCAGCAGTCATGGGCACAGACGTATCACCGCCGTAGTACACCTGGTTGACAACAACGATGGGCGGCGGGGTCAGCTCCTTGTTGCGGTAGTCGGCGGGAATCGGCAGATGCTTCTCGACAAACTCCAAGCTGCTAGTGAACTTGTCCAGCATGGCCGTGCCCTCAAAGTCGCGGACATGCACCATTGATTCGAAAAACGCCTTAGCCGAGAACAGCTCGTCCTCGTATGTCTCGTACGGGCCGATAGCCGACTCGAGCGCACTGGTGTGGTTGATTGTCAGCCAAGAGACCTCCGAGTCCAGATACTTGTTGGTGACAAAGGCGTCACCGCGCTTGCGCAAAAACTCTGCAAAGCTGGCATCGCTAACCAGCGCCGCCGCCTCGTGCATCAGCTTCGACGCCGGCTCCAAAAAGTCCTTGTACTCGTCAGCGTACGGAGTCAAGCCAAGCTTGCCGTCAGCGCCCCTATGCACCGTGTCGTAGAATCCCTTGGCACGCTTCTGGTCGTCCTTGGTCAGAGTGCTGACCCACGCATCGAACTCCTCACGAGTAATGTCCGAAGGGTACACGTTGGCAGTCTTGGGCTTGGGCGCGGCGCCAGGCACAAACACCTCGTTCTCAAAGTTCTTGTCCCAGGGTCCGCGGAACAGCTCAAATAGCGTCGCCAGGTCGTGTGCGGACTCGCTCTTCTTGCCGTCTTCCTGCAGTTGCTGGCGCATCTTGGTCGCGCCCGACCAGATCTGCTTAAAGTACGCGGCGTTGAGAAGGTCTGAGACGTCAGCGAGCTTCACTAGCGCGTGCTTGTCGCCGTCGGTTAGATGGCTGAGGTCCGCGCGCAGCTCTGTTGGTTTGTAGTTCGCTAGGCGCTGCTTGACAGTGAGTCCACTGTGCGGGGCGGTTGAGAGGTTGCTGGTGGCCATGAATACTGACGTAATGAGCGCAAAGGTCTTTCGGAGTGGCTGAATTCCGCCGGCTAGAGGGTTGAAATTAGAAAGCGTGGAAAACATTGAGACAGAAACCAAGCGGCTGTGCAGTGGGAAGAGATAGGGCTTTAAATAGTGGGAAATGACAGTACAAATGATACAATCCCAGAACAAAGTGTGCAGCCGACAAGCCCGTTGCAGCGTGAGAGGCTACGAGATACATCGATGATCACCAGGTTCATTTTCATTTGTGGCCAGACGCTCTGTGCAAAAGGGGGCATAGGATTTGCTGACATGTGCTGTGCAAAACGCAGCGTAATACAGAAGTGGGGACCAATACGCGCATCTGGGAGAGCAGGCGTGAGAACTAGCTGAGAGAGTAGGGAATCAAAGAACAGGTTTTCATTAATCTACTACCAGCGTTCAGAGCTTAAGCTTCAGCCGGCGCAACGGCTTCTTATTGCGGAGCCACGTGCGGACCGGTCCGTACACGACCACGGTCTGCCACAGATTAGTAGCCACCGTGTTTCCGATCGAATACGCCCACAGCTTCCACTTGAAGTCACTAGGCAGCACGTTATGCCCATTCGGCGTGTTGTACGGTTCGATCTTCCACGTCGGCCGCTTGTATCCGAGCGCAACCAGCGCATCTGCGTCACCACAGTTGAGCCGGAACGTGCACGATAGCCGGCTGGGCGGTGCCAGCTGCGCATACGAGATCATGATGATGAGCATTGCCCATACGCCGAGCAGCGCCGGGTTGTGGAACCACGGCTTGCGGTGGAGGTACCCGTAGTTGACCAGGAACCCGTTGTTGATGAACATGTACATGATCAGGTACGTCACCACGGCCGCCTCGTAGTTGTCGCCCAGTAGCCACCACTTGAGCAGATTGGTGTTGGATGCGTCGAACTCGTGGCACCTGAACCACGACTGGTTGAACAGCCAGAACCACACGCCCACCATAAACGCCCAGTTAATAAACACCACTCCCAGCACCGACGACATGATTTCGGGACCAAGCAACCGGGCTGTGGGGCGGAACGGCGACAGACTCTTGGCAGGCGGCAGCAGCACAATGACAATTGCCATTGATGTCGCAACCAGCGAATCAATCACCATCCAGATCGGCTGCGACATGCTGAGTGCGAAATAGAAGGATATCAGCTTGGTCATCGTCATCGTCGTGCCATACAGGATCAGTGACCGGTAGTTGCAGAAACTGCTTGCTAACCCAGCACGACCCTGGATCAGAAGCTCGACACAAGTGAAGATCGAGCGGTTGCCGGATGAGAACGGCGACACAATCGAGGCTTCGGCATCAGACAGGGCAAGTCCGACGTGGGCAGCACGCAGCGCACCGCAATCATTGCCGCCGTCTCCGCACATGGCTGTGACTCCATGCGACATGTGCAGCTGGACGCAGCGCACCTTATCGTTGGGCTTCATGCGAGCAAAGATACGCGTGTTCAGCAGAACCGGCGCCAGTTCACCTGTTGAGTCCATGTGCTGGAAGGCAGCGCTGGTAAGGGCTAGCTCGGTGGTCGGGTAGCCGTCAGGACCAAGCTCGGCCATGAAGGGCGCAATGTCTATCACTTGCTCGTCAGTATCAACATCGGTCCACACAAGCGTGCGGGACTTTTTGTCAATGTCGCCGAGCAGGACCTTGTTGTTGGGCGGGACCATGCCACACTGGCGCGCAATGTACACACCGGTGAGGGCAGTGTCGCCGGTAATCATGACGGTGCGAGTAGATCCGCGCTTGAGCTCAGCAATGGCGTCGCCAGTATCCTCCTTGAGCAGGTTCTTGAACACCAGCAGGCCGATCAGATCGCAGTTGCCCTCGATCTCGTCCTGGGTCAGGTTCTTGAGTTTCTCGAGAGTGATGTCCAGCTCCTTGTGTGCAATCGACAGAACATAGCAGCCTTCGCGGGCCAAGTTGGCACAGGTCTTGTCGTAGTCAGCGGGGATTGACTGGGAGTTTGCTGCTGCCTTGATCCGCTCGAACGATCCCTTGACAAACACATGCATCTTGCCAGTAGTCTCATCTAGAACAACCACTGACATGGAGGCGCGGGCGTGGACAAACTCGAAGCGGCGGACAACGTGCAGTTTGCCCAGAGTCGAGCCATCAGCAGGGATGATGGTATCCAGGTACTTGGGGGCCGGATCGATAGTCGAGTTGGAGGCACGGAACTGCTCAATGTCGACAGGGTTTCCAATGAGCTGGCCGTTGAGATCGGTGACGGCGTGGCAGCTGGCAACAGCCTGTTGGAACAGAGTGCTAGTGCTTGGCAACGCATTCTCGAACCCACTGAACGAGCCGCTGTCCGCACACTGGCCACCATAGAACTCAAGTCCCTCCTTGGTCAGAGTGCCGGTCTTGTCGAAGCAGAAGATCTGGACCTTTCCTGCCATCATGATACGCTGCGGATCGACACAGAAGATGCGCTTCTTCTTCAGCCGGTATGCCGCCATCGACTGGCCAGCAACCAACCCAGCAGGCAGCAAGGGTGAGACTGCCTGGAGCATGCAAAAGTTTCCGTAAAAGAACACTGCTGTCGGCGAGCCCTTGTACAGATAGATGGCCATCGACATGCAGAACAAGGCGTAGACAACCAGGATACTGAACACCACCTTGAGCTGCTCGTTGAAGATGAACGACAGTGGCTGCGGGAACAGGATCTTGCGCACAAGCTTGCCCTTGTCGGAGGCAGTGCCAGTGCGGTGAACCAGACCCAGGACATGCTGATCAGTTAGGAAATCGCCAGCAGAGGTTTCGACTGGCTGCACCTGGCTGATGACGGTGCCGGCATAGAGCTGGTTGTTTTTGTTTGCCTCGACGCTGAATGGTGTATCGTCGTTGCGCACCGGGAACTTGCGCACCGGCAGAGGCTCACCGGTCAGCGATGACTCGTTGACAACAGCATTGCCTGAAATCAGAATACAGTCGCAAGCCAAGTGCATACCTGTCGTGAGCTGGATCACGTCGCCAGGGACCAGCTGCCGTGTCGACGTCTGGATCCACTCGCCACTCCGCCGCACATGCACCTGATCGTCTTGCTCAGCCATGCGCTTGAGCCGCTCCTCCGACAGCTTACGAACAACAGCACTGAATGTCATTGCTAGCAACACGATCCCAAGATCGACGATGCCTGCCTGCCAGTAGTAGTCGTACATGAACAGCAAGAGCGCAAGCAGCTGGTAGAGCGCGATAAAGCTGGTGATCTCACGCAGGAATGCAAAGAACCAGCTTGGCACCACAACCTCGATAAAGTTTGGCCCGATAAGCTCGGCACGGTACTCGGCTTCGCCGGCAGTCAGACCCGGGTGCTTCGCCACAAAATCGCTATTCACCGTGCCTAGATAGAAAGCATACGGTGTATACTGGCCGGTACTTTCGTCAAGCACAAAGCGGGTGCACTGGTACATAAAGTACTTGCGTCCCTGTGCGGTGGTGTACAGCGGTGACGTGTTGACTGACCATGTCCAGCCCAGGTAATGCTTCAACACATTGGCCGCCCGCCGCACATTGTCGACCAGGAAGCTGCGCTCATTCTGAAGCAAAATCTGCGGATCAATCCTGTGCTCGACACAGACGAAGGTGCCCTCAGCTGGCAGCGTCTTTATGCGGAAGAAGTTGCGCAGGCGGTGGCGGAACACGTTGCATGTCACGATCATGAACACATACAGACACCACATCACAATGAATGTCTGGTTACCGAGCGTGCAGTCGCCGAGCGACAAAACACAGAATGCCCCAGGAACACTGCCAGGCACGCTGCCGTAAAAGTCAGCAGAGAGCAAAAGTAGGTACGCTAGCCATACCACACCAAGTGCCAGCAAGCCCCAGTTCATGGCCGTGCCAAAGATGCTGTTGCGGTACCCGCTCAGACGCGTGTTGCTGCTGCTGAATTCGCTCGCTTCGTGATCGCCAGTAACAGCCTTGAATCCTTTGGTCGCAATATCCACCGCCGAATCGTTCGGGCTGACTCTGTCCTTGATTGTACCTGCTACGCTGCGCTCGCTGAATAACTTGAATGCATACCAGGCGCCAAGCAGACCAACATACCCGAATAGAATGGTAAACACCGCGATCCACATGGGCTCGCGAAACGTATACATGTGCTGCGGTTCCTTTGGGCACTGGACCCAGACTCCATGAACTCCGGCTTCGTCCGATGAGCGTCGCGGCCACTGTTTGCCCCAGGTCCCAAAGTTGCTCGGGTCGCTGATCTCTGCCTTGGCATTACACGCATCCCGAACCTGGTTAGTCGAGTTCCAAAGGTACAGCTGCGGAATAGTCACGTTGTTGAGCAGTGGGCACGGAATCAGGTCCTGGGCAGCAGCTGGCACCGCACTGGGTCTCCAGCCACAGGTGCAAGGGTTGGCGCTGTTGATCTCGGCCGTGCAAGTGTCATGGCATAGTCCATCATGGCATAACAGTTGGTTATCGGGGCATGACGCCTGCTGCGGACACTGGGCGAGATCATAGACGCAAATTGCGGGGCACGGCTTGTTCTGGTTCAACTGCGCAGGACACAATTCACCGTTAGCCTTGTACTTGTTGACTACAGCGACGACCAGCTTTTAGCAAGTGACAAGTGGGCAAACGATAGAGCAACAAGCAGTTGAGCTAGTCACATACCTGTGTTCCACATCGGCTTGGCTGTGGCCGCCGTAGAAAGGGCTAGAATGATGAATACATAGACGCCAATCTCTGCCAACGGATGACGCTGTTTCTCGCCGAAACGCGTAAATGAAAAGAGACCCATTAAATAAGCGCGTTGATTAAAATGAAATAACTGTTACGAGAGAAAGGTGGGCAGCATGAATGAAGTGAAGCGGCCGCCGCACTTAATTTATAAGAACTTTTTGCTGCAGCCGCTTACACATGTTTAGTGGTACTCACAGGACGCAACCGACATTGCAAAACGCAGTAGTGTGCCCTCCTCTTTGTCACTCAGCATCCCCCAAGAAACAGGAGTGCTTCAAGCACCTATGGCGTTATCGCGTGTATTGGACGAGGGGATTGCCAATGGCGATTATTCCAGCAATGTCCAAGATGCAAAGGGAAGGGATGATCACACAGCTGACCGTAGACGTCGCCATGGCAAGCGCAGATGCTGACATCTCTGAGCAATTTGACTAGTCAGCCCTCTCCCTCAAAGACGTAATGCCAGCCCGGTGAAAGGTGAGGCGATCATTCTTAATCTGCTATCGAAATCTTGGTTGGGAAGTGGAGAGAAGCGCCGAACGTTCTGAATACTGGTATCACCTAAGCTTGGATCTTCACCAGCCCAAAGATAGAGATCTGCCCCCTGATGCTAATCTAGGATCAAAACAATCACTGGCGAGATTAGGGGTTCGCCTACTGCGCCATGGATGGGCACAGCGATATCACCTATCGAGAAAATAGTCAGCGCGGCCGACCTGGTATTTTGTTACATTTTACGATGGGCAATATCCAGTGCTCAACATATGAGCAGCGTAGTGCTAATAGCAGGATTGCATTCTGCTTAAGAATACATCGCTGTGGCACCCAGGTAGTAAGCAATTATATCAAGGCAAGGGATAGCAATAGCAGCTCTACTTCTTAACACCAGCTACTAAATAACTGGATCTACGCGCTATACATTCGCATTGAGAGTCGTCCATGCAATTATGATCATGCTTGCGTGCGATTTTCATAATTTGTACCACCGGAAAGGTGTCCTTGTGCTTATTGCTACTGTCGTGCGTGAGGGCGCTGTGTAGCTTGTGATGTTAGAAGATTACCCTAGCTGAACACTTTTATAACTGAAGAATTGAGGCTGCGAAGGTGGAAGATAAGGATGGACAGCTAGTTGATGCAACCCAGTCTGGCGAAACTGTCCATGAATAAGTAGCTAGTATTCTCTTAATGCTTGAGTTTGAAGATACTTGACAGCTGCCTTTTTACTAAAAAAAAAACTGAATCCAATACGTCAAAGTTCGGTGCCTCCATTGCACTTGTATCTAGGTATCACCATATATGCAATGTACATTTTCATCCTGTGTTTTACCTCGACAATGTTTTTATTCTAGAACGTAGAGTGATCATATAGATTGTGATGTTTGCTCTTTGACTGGGATAAAAAGCTGAACCATCTCTCAGACCTGGGAATGCCTGATATACCTAATCGCTCTCGAGCCATCAAAACATCTGATCGAGCTGCATCTTCGTGCGCACACTGGTTTTGTGGGATGTGTTTCCGGATGTGTTTCCGAATATGTGCTTCTGGTGAGCCAGGGATGAAACTCTCGACGTACCATGCATACATCTGTCCACGGGTTCATGTCACTGGCTGCTTTCTAAAAAGAACTCGCTTGCTTTCCTCTGGAGAGTGCAAATCCAGGTCAGTTGCATTCTGGAATGGTACGACAGAGGCAGTTTTTGGCGAGGGTGTTGGCATGCCACAGA